>PVJX010010706.1:44643-56234 GCA_004027295.1 Dolichotis patagonum
TAAAATCAGTCAATACAAAGTAGCAATCTAACAACCCAGATTCAAATAAGATCAGTCATAATAAGACAGTATAAGTTATAAAGGGCTTCAGATTAAGTTGATAGGAAATTAGGGATGATTACCATAATATGTCCTCTTATTTTTGGGATAGCTGACCATGTCCTCAAGTCTAGCGTAAGTAGACAAACTGGAACAGCACATAATCCATCCAAGCAGAGTGATGAGAATAATGTAAATTTTAAATCTTATTACCCAATTAACAATATCCTCTGCCTTCCTTTTTTAGACAATTCCTCTCCTTTCACTCCCATAGGGTGCACCGCTTGTTTTGGGTCCCACTGCCTCCCTATATAGAGCATCTCAATGGACCTTATCTCCTGATCTACTCTGCCTGTGTTTCTCTCTGTTACTATTTCAAGGCCATCTATACTAGAGATTACAGCCAATCTTCTCTGCCTTATTTCTGCTATTCTGTTTTTCTTCCATTGGTTGTCTATTTTTCTGTTCCACTCCACTGTCTGCCCCGTTCACTGAGGCCTTTTTGCCATTGTTCCTGAAATGCTCATATTCTTGTTCTCTCTCTCTAAAATGTTCTTCAGTATTTCTTGTAGGGTTGGACTGGTGGTCACAAATTCTCCAAGTTCCTCTTTGTCATGGAAGCATCTTGTTTCTCCATTAATTTCTAGAGAGAGTTTTGCAGGATACATCAATCTGGGCTAGAGGTTGTTCTCCTTTAGGGCTTGAATTACTTCACTCCAAGCTCTTCTTGACCTGATGGTCTGTGTCGAGAAGTCTGTCGTGATTTTGATGGGTTTTCCTTTATAGGTGATCTGTTTGTTTTCTCTGATGGCTTTTAATATTCTGTTCTTATATTGAATTTCTGGGATCTTGATTATTATTGGTCTAGGTGTAGCTCTGTTTTGGCTGTAGGTGGCTGGAGTTCTATGCTTCATACATCTGCATATCATTTCCTTTTTCTATGCTTGGGAAATTTTCCTTAATAATTTCTGTGAATAGCCTTTGCAATTCCTCTGTTTTGACTCCTGCTTCTTCATTCACATGCTTTATTCTTAAGTTATAGATCCTCTTGTCGTCCTCTAGCTTTTGTATGGTTACTGCCTGCTCCCTTGTTATTTTTAAGAGACCTTCCCTTTCATGATCACACATTGCAAGCCTGTGTTCAATTTTTGATAGTCTATCTTTGGTTTCTTTCAAGCAGTTTTGCCAGTTTTCTATGGAGTCTTTAGTTTCCTGATAATCTCTTTGAATTTGCTTCATGAATTGTAGGTTTTTCTTGTTTTCTTCATTAAACATTTCTCTCCTTTTATGTTCCTCCATTCTTCTGTCTGTGTCTTCCTGAGAGGTACCCAGCCTTTCTTTTATTAATCTACTTATCTCTTATTTAATTTGAATTAATATTTCAATTTTGATCCTGCTTACAAGGTCCTGAAGATCTCTTTATGTCTGCTAACGCTGTGTTTGATGTTGCATTTTTGCTGCCCTCAATCTCTTTTGTATTTACCTCTCCTGGATCAATGTTCTCAGGGTTGGGGTCTGAGGGTTTTTGCTTATTTCTCCCTTTTGTCATGTTTTTGGTTCCTTTCAAAGAAGTGTACAGTGTAATTCCCAGCCCCTTTGCTTGTTGGTTAAGGCTCCTCTGGAGCACGCAGGCTAGGGGCTTCTGCCCTCTGCCGGCCGCTATCAGAGAGTGAAGTTCAAGCACGCACAGTGTGCGCTGGCTCCTCTCCTCTGGGCCAGTCAACCTTTGCTGGCCTTCACTGCATCAGTGTGCAGCTGTGCTCAGGGAATTAGTTTGTAGCAACCCACTGGGTTCCAGCCAGGGGTGCGGCCCAATCCAGGCAGATTCCACCAATCCGATTCGGTGAGGGGAGCAACCAACTGAAGCAACTTCCTTATGGAGTTAGGGGTCTCCTGCCCAAATCCAACATGTCTTCCAGTTGGTTTCCCAGTTCCCGTGGGAGGGTCTTATTCCCATCACTCACCGAGTGTTGATACCAGTCCCTGAGAACTGCTGGGCTCCCAGACCTCCGACTTCAGCACGGCTGTGGCGCGAATTCATGGTGCCTCTGAGTGGGTCGCGTGCAGGGCTGAGTCTGGGTGAGCCGTGCACAAGACTGTTCAGCTCCACACTCCAGCCGCTCAAGCCAATTGCATCGGCGCAGTTGGGTCGGTCTCTGGCAGGAATTCAGGTGGCTCGAGGAGGGCACCGAGCTTGCTGATCTTAGCTTCACTAATAGTAGCCCCGGGACCTCATATTTGATCAGTTTTTTTAACTTTAGTTTCTTCCTGGGTTGTGAGAGTCCATCTCTCTCTGTTTGGGTCTCTCCAGGGTGTTAAATTCTGGCATTTAAGCTGTCTCTCTCAGAGAGGATCTCTCTCCTGCTACCTACCAGTCCGCCATCTTTGGAAAAAGGCCATCAGCAGCATTTCTACCAGCATTCTTGTCTTCTGAGCTCTGACCAGAATCTCCCAACACATACAGCCTCTGGTGTTCCAGCTCTAGTTTTTCAGTTGACATCTCCAAACCTTTCTTAACTCTTCCCCTTCCTAAAAAACAAGTTCTACAGGCTCCTAACCTACAAGATCAGGCAAAGCTACAGCAACAACCCTACTTCTCTGGTACCAAATTCTGTCTTAGTTACTTTTCTCATTGCCGAGACAAAATACGTGACATTCAAAGTTAAATGAGAAAACGTTTATTTGGTTCACAGTTTGTAGAGGTTTCAGTCCATAATCAGCTAGTTCCAAGGTGCAGTGGCATGGCAGAGGTGCATCACAGAGGAGAAATAATTCATGGTAGGCAGAAGGTAGCAAAGCAAGCAAAAGAACCAACGAGTGACCTTAGCAGCTTCTTTCTCCCCTTTTATATTCTATCTAGACTAGCGAGTTTAAGTTGAGAGCCAAATCAATCAGCAAGCTGATTTAGTAATCATATACCCTTAATCCCAGCATCACACTCTAGATCCACCCACCTCTGAAAAGCCACACCTATGACCATATGAGGTTTTGGCAGGGGAGTGACATCTAGACACAAGCCATAACTGTTACATCATACCAGCTTAACATGTCCTCCTTATCCCTTTGGACCGTTAAACACCATCCCAACCTTTCTATCTTGGCCTTATGATCATCAAAGTTCCTTCTTTCTTGCTACTCTTCCTTTCCTGCAGTCTTCTCATCATTTTGAGCCTGTTTGTATGCATTATAATTTTGGAAGACATGAGCAGGGAGAGCAGTCACACCCAAAATGCTGAGCCAATCCCCAAAATATCTGATTCACTAGGACAGGGTGAGACCCAAAAGGTTACATTTCCAATGTGTTTCCAGGTAACACTGTGTTGCTCACGCAGAAACCCCAGCTTGAGATATGCTCTTAGTATAATCTCTCGCTTTCTCTAGTAATGGCAAACTGTCGTCTCAAAAGAAGGTACTGTGTCTACCTCAGATGTTTCTAATTTTCTCATGCAAGATTGAGCCCATCAACCAGAGAGTGATAAAACATAGGACTTTAAAGGGGCTGGACCCATGTTCCTTCTGCATCAATTTTAAAAAAACAAAGCAACAGTATAAATAGTTAAACAGGTCTTTCCCCCAATAACTAGGAATCAAAAGCTCCTTTTCAACTGAGAGGTACATTTAAAAGAGCTTTCTTTAAATTTTGGACATACTGAGGAGGAGGGGAATTCAACGAAAGGTTCTTGTACAACTCAAATCTCCCCCTTTCCATCATTTAGAAAAATGTCATTTATGACTGCAGTCCTGTGAAGCCAAATTTATTTATAATTCTCAGTAGCCCTCAGGTTCTGGGGCAATCTAAAGACACAAACCTTTCTTTGTTTTTAAGTGAAATATCTTTTGAAAACACATTTTATGCATATTTGTCCAGATTTAGTCAAAACAACACAAACTCAGCTATCAGGAAGTGCGCCGTGATGTACAGTAGGTAAAACAAACAGGGGGTTGACAGCGTATGATGGTATTCATGGCATCTCGTCAGCTTTGAAACCTTCAGAGTGTGCGGTGCGCAGCAGCAGCCCGAGGCTCAGTGGGCTGCAGTGTAACCAAGTCCATCTCTGGGCAGCTGAGGGCGGGCGGAAGGGACTTTTCCCTGTGTTTTGAGATGAAGCAGACTGCGCCTCTTTGGAGCATGACGGTTTCCATGTAAGGGAAAGCTGCTGCTTTTCACAGAAGATAAATTAAGCCCTGGGGTTACAGTGAAATCTTGGAGGTCAGAATTCAGATGATAAAGGAAAAGGGAAGTTTCCCCAGCTGGACTGGATGCCCAGGAAGAGGTGAGATTTATCGGCTTTCCTGTGGTGGTGCTAATGAGTGATAAGCAACTCTAATTCGAAGACACCCCAAAGCTGTTAAAGTGTATGTGAGATGCAGACATTTCATCAGCAGAGCACAATCTTTTTGTCAAACAAATGGAAAAAGCATCCTGCTGTGTTGAGGTTTCTGATTAAAGAAGGAGTAAAAATTAGAAATGGAAGCTAAATTTTAAGATGCTTAGAATAGTCAGGCAATATTCCAATCCTGCATCAAGGGTCAGCCATCTGATATAACCCTCATTATAATTTTCTAAGCATGGGGTCATGTTTACAGATGGGGAGACTGAGGCATGCAGTGCTTAAATGGTATAGTCCGTGCCTTCATATCCACTTTTATAAGCAGAGCTGATAAATCAAAGAACAGGTGTTCAAATTACCATCTGCCTGACCCCAAACCCATCTTTCCCTTATTAGGATTGTTCAGATTTCAATATATGTAGTCTTTATATGTGGCACAAATTTAGTAATTGTTTATTCATTTGTTTCCTTTGTTTTTGTTTTCAGAGAGTACATATTAGAGTTTATAAGCTAAGCAAGTACATTAAAGGTGATCCTCACCCACTTTCCTAACCCTCAACTTGCCCTATTGCTTTCTGTTCCCCTGGACCAATCAAAATGCTTTGGACAGATTACAGTCATGCTTCAGTCTAGTGGACAGCCATTAACAGTGGGAATACGAGGGTCTGATCAGCATTACCACTGACTACTGTGTCATCTAAGGCAAATAACTGACTCTATGCTGTGCATTTCACCAATACTCACTTATCAAGCAAAGATTCAACAATAGTATGTTAATGTCACAGGAGCAATGCTGGCCAGTATTGATAGAAGTTTCTCTAATCCTACCCCTCACTTGCGAGTTGCTTCTGTTATGGTGAGAAATTCAGATATGTAAACATATGAATATTGTACTTGATATTCGTAATGAAATCTAATGGCACAAATGCCTATAAAACATGGTTCTAAAATCTCTTGCTTTGCCCAGAAAAGCAAAAAGACTCAGGGGGCATCTAGGCACAAAGAGGAGTGAAGGAACTTCAGGGATATAAAGTAAAGAAGGAGGGGGGTGTTCCAGGGTAAGGGAATGACACATGCAAAGATGCTGGGCTATGCTCCTAATCTGAATGTCATCTGATAGAAATGAATCATAATGCACATGACACGCCATGACAGACTGTGAACTGTACCTTGGCAGTAAATGGGGTGAAAGATGGAAGATTTGTAGCACCAGCAGGTGTTTAAATACATGTCCTAGGAAAAACATTTAGCCAGTGGTGTGACAAATTAATTGGGGTGGGCTGAGAGTAGATGCAAGGAAACCAACCAGAAAACTGTTGAAAAGCTTTGCACAAGAGTTGACAAACAAAATTCTTGCAGTCATCATAATTTTTTTAAAATGGTAGCATAAACACTACAAGGATGTGGATTGCATCTGCTTTTCTCACCAACATGTATGCTGTGCTTCACACAGTATGGGCCACTTAAGCAAACAGATGTGTAAATTCATGAATAAATGGTGACTTCTAGTTCTTGGCCATGGATGACAGTGGATGCTTGGACCATTATCCAAAATAAGACCAAAAAGGGCAATTTAGAGAGCAAAAGAAATTTTTAGTCATGGCTATTTTAGGTGCACAGAAGAAATACATTGGGAAATGTGAATCTTGAGTTCCAAGGATGAAAATTCAAAACCAGAGATTATGGTTTGGAAGTCAGAAATATAAAGACACTATTTCAGTCTAGGAGGAGAAAGTGTAATTTCCCAGACAAAACAGCCAATCACTCAAGCAATCATTTACACATCCAGTCATTATTCCACATGTATTTATTGACAGCCCTCTTTGCATCAGGACTTCGGCAAGGCTCAGGGAATGAGTCGGTAAGACTCGGTCTTTGTTTTCAGGGAGCATGTTGTAAGTGGAGAGACATTTAAAAATAAGGAAAAAGACAAATGAGACAATTTCATTGATGTGTATACCATGAAACTAACAAGTTGATGAGATAGATAAGATGGCAAAGTGTTCTTAAAGAGATGACATTTTAAATTGAGTTTTGCATTAGACTGGGTTCACCAGTGAAAGAAAATAAATATGGGGTTGGGGGGAGAATTCTTACAGAGAATTGGCTCATGTGTTTTTGGGGACTGAGGAATCCCAAGATCTGTAAGCAGCAAGTTGGAGACCCAAGAGAGTTGATGAGGTAACTTCCAGTTCCAGTCCAAGTCCAAAGACGAGATTAGTGTACTGGCTCAAAGCCAGGCGAGAGAGGACATTCTCCCTCCCTCACCTGTTTTTTTCCATTCAGGCCTTTGGTTCAGTGGGTTGTCAATCTGCTTTTCTCAGTCTACTGACTCATATGCCAATTTCAGACACTGTCACAATTTTCTTATAGACAAAAAAAGTTTCCAGTGAAAACCTGGGCACTCCATGGCACAGCAAAGTTGAGAATTAACCATCATGGATGGAAAGAAAGAGAACAATTCAATCATGTCAACTTCAATTCAGACCTTTTGGGGGCGGGAGTGAGACATGTGTACACAGGTGTCAGGTAAAAAGCATTTCCTGTGGCTAAGAGCTGGAAGGCCATGCACCCACTGGAGATTAGAAAGTGAGATGGAAAACAGTATATAAAGAAGTTGATCAGATAAGCAGGCTCCAGATTACCCAGAATGTTAAAACCATATGAAGAATCTTAGTCATTACTTCAAAAGTGGTAGGAAATCACTAACGAGATTTACATGGAGATTAGACTTTTATCATAGTTATATTTTTCAATGTTAAAAAATGAATTATAAAGCTCAAAATTGAAAATATATAAGCTAAAGTGATGGTTTGTTCCTAGATACCCACACCCCCAAGCTTCATGTGGTCTAGGTATGCTTTCTCAGAGGTAGATCTAGAGTGTGTGATGCTGGGATACAGGACTACTAAATTAGTCCACTGATTAGTTTGGCATAGTTTTAGGTAGGAATAAGGGTGCCCCATCCTGGATGAAAATGTAAGGGACAAAAAGAGAGATAGGGTGGTTGCTTGTGGCTTGTAACTTGCTTGCTTGGTGCCTTCTGCCTTCCGTGTCCTGCCCAGCATGAATTATTTCTCCTCTGTGATGTTCCTCTGCATATCACATTGTCTTGGAGCCCGCTGATTATGGACTCATAGGACTTATCTTATAGGAAGTTTTCAAAATGAGGTATTATGAAAAATTTGAATATATTCTGAAAAACAAAACAAAAAATTATGGACCTTTGTATTTGTATATAAAATGTAAAAAATTCAAATACATTATTTTTTATAATCAGTGTTTAAGCCTCTCTCCATGAGTCAACACCATTCACGGACTGCAGAGGGAGAGAATAAGGGCTCATTAGGAAGCGATCCCCACCTGGAAACCATATCATTTCCATTGTTTTGTTGGGTTGGGTTTTCTTCTATTTTGTATTGATTATGTTAAATCTGATGGCAAGAGCAGCTGTTTAAAAGTTAACAAGACATATTGGGTTGGGGATTTAGCTCAGTGGCTTAAGCGCCTGCCTGGCAAGCGTGAGGTCGTGAGTTCAATCCCCGGTACCAAAAAAAAAAAAAAAAAAAGTTAACAAGACATATTATAGTAGCCATTTTGGATTTACTATTGGCTTGTTTTGAAGTCCTTTATTGCATTCATTCTTTTGTTTTTATTGTTTCTATTCTATTCTGTTCTGTTCAATTTTTACTATGTTGGAATGTATCTGCAGCTATTTTGAAGACAACAAAAGGCATTATGGTAACTATTGTTGATTTCATAAGATATTGAAGTCTTGTATCACTTATACTGGTTTATTTTGATTGGTTTTATTCTGTTTTATTTTCCTTGATTTTATCCTCTTTATATCAGCCTTTTATAAGGTAGAATTGGGCATAAAATTCAGTATAAGCAAGATCAGGAAGAAAAAAACATACCACTAATGTTAATATTGAATTGCTTTTATTTTAGACTTTTAAAAATTGTATCCATCTTGTCAATATTGAAGCCCTACTTTTTCCATATTTTATTACTGTGATTCGAATGTTACCTGAAATTTGTAAATTCAGCCTGTAAGTCTGGAGCTTTTAAGGAGGCGAGTTTACTTTGTATTTCTTTTAATTACAAATTGGATTTCCTTCAACTATTTTAAATTGTTTTTATACTTAAGATTTTTCTACCTGTTCATGCTTTCAGGTTAACAATTCTTTTATTTTTCCTGAACTAGCTGGGAAGCTGCTAATTATATAGCTCGCCTATTGATTAACATTCATTCATAGTTCGTGTCATTTTTTAAAAACAAATTCAATAGTTAATCCATATCTCTGGCTTTTTTATAATCAGAAATGTATTTTATATTGATTGTCATAGTCCTTATTAATACCAACCATAGAGTAGTGCTGAATAACAGGACATTTTGACATAACTCTTATCTAGTGACCTCTAATGTCCTTCTTGTCTTCCATATGGACATTGTATAATGTAATCCCATTCAGTTTGTAAGAGCAAACAAAACTATCATCGTTAATAATATTAAAGATAATGATTTTGTCCAAACCTTTTATTAATTTCTGCACTTAGAACTATGTCACACATTCTCTTAGATCCCTATGGCATATTTTATTTTATTTTCGTCTTAAGGCTGATTTATATTTTTATATGCAAAAAGCTCAACAGTATACTTGGCCCAGTTTAGTGGGACATCCTTTAGCTTTTGCTTTTTTCCAGCTTGGTGGTGTGAGCCACAGATTTTAGACTCCGGATGTTGCCAGTGACAATGGATCTCATCATAGCTGTCATTGCAGCTGGTCCTGATTGCCTCCGCCAGCTGAACCAGAGCACTAGACGCCCCAGCCTGGCCTTCCCCTTGATGATACAGTAAGGCAGCCCATCTTTCGACACGAGGCAGGCAGGAGCACAAGCAGCTAGAAGAGATCATTAGCTGGAGAGTGTGTTCTAACCAGAAACAGTCATCTGGGGGCTAGCGTGGAAGGTAAATTTTCTCTTTTGTTTAAAAGAACAGTGATAATGAGTTTCAAGACTTAGGCTGTTTGGATAGAGCCAGGAATAAAACCTTGTCTCTTGGCTTCCATCTGTCTATTCTTTAATGCCCCCACAATGCCCTTCATTATGGTTTAGGTCTAAAACATTCCCCTGAAGTCTCATGTGTTCAGAGGTGGGGCTTTTAAAAGTCGATTTGACCCTGGGGACCATACTCAGCAGGTGAGAAGTATAGCTGGCAGTGGTGTTAGGAGGAGTGTCTGGCTGGAGGTTGGCTGCTGGGCATGTGATCTAGAAGGGGGTATTCTTGCCCTTTCCCCTTCTTTCTTCTGTTTGCAGCCCATCATGAACTGAGATGATTTGTTCCACTGTACTCTTCCACCATGGAAGCCATCTGACTATGGACTGAATCACTGTATGATAAACCTGCATTTCAAATACCAGTAGGTACCCAAATCTAACCAAAGGCAAATATTTCAGCACAGAAGTGGAATGGAGCTTCTAGTACTCTGACATGTCTTCACCTCTACCTACCTCACATTGAGATTTCATCACCATGGTACCAAAGGTTAGAAACTAAGAAAACTCAAGGATTATCTTGGCTTTTGAGACATATTAAGGAAGACAAAAATATCTTGCCATAGTGTTTAATGCTAGTATTTGGTGTTTTGCATGCAGAATATTCATATCCATGGCACTTCCTATGGGGTTTTTGGCATGAAAGAGGCACTTTAAACATTATTGTTATCAGAAATACTGCTGGGGGCCAGGGATTTAACTCAGTGGCATAAGCGCCTGCCTGGCACACACAAGGTCATGAGTTTGATCCCTAGTACAAAAAAAAAAAAAAAAGAAGAAGAAGAAAAAGAAAAGAATTCTATAATATCAAAAATCATTGCTATATCAAATAAACATTGAAGTTATCAGAAACCCAACTGTGATTTCCACATCTTGAATTTTTTTCAAGCTGTAATAGCTCCTCATCACAGTCTAGGTACTATCACACCAAAGCGGACTAACCTCAGTGACACCATCCCAGGCCTTGCTGCCCTCCTGTCCCTCTTATCATTGCAGTCACCTGCAAAATTGGGCTCTGACCTCCAGTTACTCTTTTCTCCGCATGCAGCATGAATGATGCTGTTAAGTCAGCCTACTTCTGCAAATGCTTCTGTGGTTTCTGCTTTCATCAGGGTGAAATCCACAGCCACTCTAATGGCCTGCAGGACTGCTTGCTCAACTTCACTCTCTCCTCGCGTCCTCTCCTCCCCTCCTTCCTAACCCCCTCCAGCCATACCAACACCTCCAGGGTGTTACAGGCCAGCTCCAAACCCAGGGCCTCTGCATTTGCTGTTTGCTATACCTGACATGCTCTTTCCCTATGTTATGGAGGCAATATTTATATCGCCCCCCAAGATTCCTACAGGTTGGAATCTTACCTCTCTCTGTGTTGAACTCAGGATGTAGGGAACAGAGGAGTGATTCACTCATGAATCATAGGCACATAGGCTTGCTTTGTTTTTCACCATGTGAAGATGGAACGAGGAGATGGACATTTTCTTTTTTTTTTTTTTTTTTGGTACCGGGATTGAACTCATGACCTCACACTTGCCAGGCAGGCACTTAAGCCACTGAGCTAAATCCCCAGCCCGGAGATGGACATTTTCACACCAGGGAAACTGGACACTGGCTATGCCAGAATCTCCATCTTAAACTTCCCAACCTCCCAAACCATGAGAAATGAGTTGTCAAGTCACCCAACTCATGTTTCATTGTTGTTGTTGCTGCTGCTGCTGCTATTGATGTTGTTGTAGCGGCCTTTTGGACCTGGTTAACTTCCTTGGTTTCTTCAAATCTTATACCAACTCCCAACAGCAGTGAAGTCTGCCCATAAGATCCATTTGAGAATCCCCCCTAATGCTCTTTAGCTCTAGTCTCTGTAGAAACAAATGCACTGCATAATCTGGCATATAGTAAGTGCACAATAAATATCTATTGAATAAATGCAGAAGTTCATTGGTTTCTTTAACAGGCATATCGTCCCCGTAGTTCTCAAAACAATTCTGATACATGGATGCCATTACCTTCATTGTATATATGAGTAAAACAAACAACAAAAAATCAGGCCACGGCCCAAAATTCACTCAGCAAGAAACTGACACCACGGCTCATGCTCTCTCACCCTTGGCACTCCTGTTTCACTGGAAGGCTCAAAGTCAAAGTTTGTGCCTTGTGGGCTGGGGA
>PVJX010010707.1:0-20843 GCA_004027295.1 Dolichotis patagonum
CTACTTTACATGTTTTAACTTTGTAATTTGAACAACTATTTCCAAGAAGTCAGTATGTAATTAGTCAAGTAATAATTTCTTAGGTTTTATTGTTGTTGTACTTTTCCTTTTTTCCTTGGAATACTGTATGGTTGCTACCCTTTATTCTGTTTTATTTTGTTTTGTTTTTTCCTCTTTAAATAAAATTATATATAAAAAAAAAAAGAAAACCAAGAATCTTTACTACATTAAGTGCATTTTGTTTTTTGAGCACCGGAGACTGAACCCAGCTAACCCTAACCGTAAGCCTCATGCATGCTAGGCAAGTGCCTACGAAGCTTCCTCCCCAGCCCTCAATGCAACATTTTTATATGCCAAAGGATCTAGGTACTAAATTCAGGCAAAACAAAAGAAAACAAAACCATGTTGATACTTTTTGAAAGGACCAAGTAACACAAAATCAAAAAGGTAGACCCTCTACTGGGACAATTTAAAGGATATTATAACAATTACAGGAATTCAGGAATTATGTAGAAACTTTACTTTTCACATTAATATACATAGGCCATATGTATTTATTTTAAAAATCTCCTTTTGGGGGAGAGGGGTAGTAGTGGGAATGGAACCCAAGACTTTTGTACTGCTGCAATCTCAGCCCTTTTTGAGACAGGGTCTCCTTAAGCCACTAAATTGCTGGGGTTAGGTTTAAGCTTGAGATCTTCCTATCTCAGCCTCCCAGAGTGCTGGGATTATAGCATGTGCAACACACCTGGATAAGTATTTCAATCTTAAGTAGAACAGAGGTACTTGTTATTCTGTTGTACCATGAATCTTACACTAAAATGAATTCTGTAAGTATAGAATTTATGTTTAACAAATCCGTATTTTCATGGATCAAACTTGCGTGTTAATAGGTTATGGTCATGGAATGTGTGAAATGCGGCTAGGAATATACAGTGCCATCCAATTATCATTCACAACCCTGTCAAGTAGTACTTACTGATCACATGAGGAAAAAAGACACAGAGAATCCAGTAACTTGATCTAAGTCAAATAGCTAGTAAATGGGCTGGCTAAAATTTAATCTCAAGCAATCTAACTCCATTATTTATTACTATTCTAAAATTCTTTTTTTAATTTTTTTTTTTAATCGGTACCAGGGATGGAACTCACGACCGCTTGCTTGCAAAGCAGGCACTTATGCCACTGAGCTAAATCCCCAGCCTATTTATTACTATTCTATAGCTAGACCAAGCTTTGTGTTGTTTTGCTGAGTTTAAATTGATTTTTTTTTATCCCTAACACTAATTTGATTGGGCAATCAGTGACAGTCAGATCACTAACGACTCTGGTCAGCACATTAATTTTTTTTAAATTCATGGTCCAGAAACATTTTTTTCTCAGATACCTAACAATACAATGAAAAATGTACTCATTGCTGAAACTAACTCTAAACGCATCTTATTTGGAGAATAACTGAAATGCTCATGTAAAACTGACAGCCTTATGTCCACCCCACTCCTCTTCGCAGGAACACAGTGAGTACGTTCCAGTGCTAGGAGGTAGACAAAGTGGCCACCAGCAAGTTCTGACACTGATCTCTCACAGCATGCCACACTTCTTCAGTAAGAAGTTATTCAAATCCCATGTGCCTCAGTTTCTTAACCAGAGAAACAGATACAAAAGTTTTTAGAAGGGTCAGGGGTTTAGCTCAGAGGCACAAGAGCCTGCCAGGCAAGCATGAGGTCATGAGTTCAATTCCCAGTACCCGCCGCCACTCCCCCAAAAAAGAAAAGTCTTCGGATGTTCTATTTCGTTTGTTTCAAAACATTTTCTCAAAAGATTAAAAGCTATGAAAGGACAAAAATCTCATTTAACCTAAAGACTTCATTTATCTGACATCATCAGAAAACAAGGTTGCTGCACAAAAGCAAAATTTCAAAATAATTGAAATATCCTTTTGAATGCTAAATAGGCACTACTTCATTTTTGATAGCTAATCAAACTAAGTCTTTTACAAAGAGATTACTGGAGCCATAATTCAACCTTTTCTTGGTGACTCAAAATCTCCTTGAAAAATGTCTCCAGTCTATCCTTCCTGCAGTATTAATTCTAGCTGTTGCTTCAGTATGGACTATTATCTTTCACCTGGACCGGCACAAGGATATCCTAACTGGTTTCTTTCTGACTTCTTCACATTACTGCCAAACAAGATTTTTTTCTTAAAAAAAAAAAAAAATACAAAGGTAACCATGTGGCATGAGAAAATCCCATGGATTATGGATGTAAACTACTTTTTGATCTTATTCCACCTCTCTGCCACTGTCAATCCTCCTGCTTCTAATCCCCATCTAAGCCGCTTCCATTCAACTGCTTGGTTTTGTGCATATCTTTTTCCTGCAGAGAAGTACAGGGCCTACTTTGGCCTTTCAAAGAATACTTCCAGATATCCTGAAGTCAGACTTAAGAAAAATAGGTTTCCTCTGCCCACACCATCACGGCACACCAGTCCAACAAACTCCTGAGTATGTGTTACAAGGTGTAAAACCAAGGGGATGGTTAATAAATAATTGTGTGGGACTGCAGCTCAGGTTCCTAACCCCTTCCCAATTAGGCTGCACACCCTCAACATCCTGTTACATACTACAACCACAGGGTACCTATTTTGATTTTGATGTCTGGGAATGAGATGGAGGGATATAAAGTAACACAAGGCAAAAGTATGCTGAGACAATTCAGCAAAGGTAGCAAATCATCAACAGTCTATGAAAAAATCTTCAACTTAACTCGCAATCATGTTTGAACGACAGCAGTAGGACACCAGTTACCTTCTACAGTTATCTCCTACAGTGAAATGGACAAATGCCTTCTTAAATAAGAATCAAATAATGGGTACTTGAAGGAAACCACGGTGATTTTAAGGAAATAACTGATCTCTCCATCACCAGCAATGGTAGGGCACATTGAAACTAGACAGTCATACTTTACAATGGTAGAACATTTTTCCAGCAATTTCATGTCTAAAAACTTATTCAAAAGAAGTCACTGACACTCAAAGATCTCTGTTCATCACACTATCAGTTACTAACAGTGAAAGTATAAGTCATATAAATGCACAAATAAGGGACTGGCTAAACAGACTATGTGGTATCTATGAATACTAGGCAGACATTAAAATTATGTTGTCATTATATCATTAAATATTATTCTTCATCATACTAAAATAAGCAGGCTTAAGAAGTAGGTATATATTTGTATGGGTCCACTTAAGTAAAGTACAAAAGCAATCAAAGCTCTGCAGTTAAGAGATGAGGAGAGTGGTTACCCATTTGGCAGGGTAGGGAGACAGCAGGAAGGAAACTTACAAGGTGTTGGGTTTTTTTCTCTAAAGATGAGTGTTTTCTCTAAAGATGAGTGCTATCTAGTTTGGAGACAATCAGTTCACAAAAATACATCAAGCTGAACAGTTACGATGTACATGAAAAAATGTGTATTATACACCAATAACATGTTAAAAATATATTAATTTTCCCTAAATAGGTATCATATGGACAATGCTTTCAAAGATAGTCTGGAAGAACATGCAATTTTATTCTCAATTCATTCAAATTACCAACATCTCCTATGTTCACTGTGTTAGACTACACAGACAGCGCACCAAACAAGATCTTCATAAGGTCATGAATAACTCAACCCCAACCAAGTTCCAAAGGTAACGAACACTTCTTTTAAGCTTAATGAGTCTTTAAAAAATCAGATAAAATCCCACTCTTATAAAAGCATGCTTCTGACTGACATGAACTAGAAACAGGTAGAAAACTGCAAAATGAGAAAAACATACAGGTCTACTAAAGGTCTTGAAAAGGACAGAGACTAGTACACCACAATGTGTACCCTACCAACTTCAAAGACACCTGCCAAAACACAACAGCACAGCCACCACCCTACCACTTCTCTGTAAAATTCATGGAGTGTTTACTGTGAATTAGGCACTATTCTGGGTGTTTTATTAATTGAATCTTCATAATAACCCTATAAAAATCATTGTTTAATAAGCAAGGAAACTGAAGCACTAAGATATAATTAGTACAGTGGGGTAATTTCGGAAGAACCAGCCCAAGGCAAAACTGCAAAACAAGCTCAATTTGTTTTAGACCACAGGTCCCATGCCTGTCTCCTATCAACAGACCTGAAAGCAGGGACAAGATACCTTGTACAATACCCAGCACTCCAAGTATTTGAGTGCATATACCTCTTTGCTTCTCTTTGATTTCTTTCCAAATAATCGATAAAGAAAAGCCTTTGTTTTGGAGGTGGGGGAATATCACATTTTAAAAAAAATAACCATTAAATAACTCCTGCTAAGGCATTCCCAAATCCACTATGCTGTGCTTAAGATAGCCTCTAAACTCCCTAAGGCAATGGTCATCCTATTTTCTGCTCCAGTCCCTGCAGGTGGGCTGGATTCCACAGGAGAAAGGTCCTCCTCGCCAGTTGCTCTCCCAAACTGGTTTCAGCTGGCTAAAGCCAACAACCAGATTAGAAACGCTGCCTGTGCTGGTAATCAACTGACTCACTCAACTCCTTGCTCAACTGTCACCTCTACAAAGTGGCCTTTCCTGACCAATCTGTTTAAAATACCAGCCCATCACACTTGATCCTCTTACACTGCTTTATTTTTACTTACCATGCTATGACTATCCCTGTGACATTTGTAATTACTTCCTGATGTTAGGGCTGGTGCATGACAGTGCATCACTGCTGTAACTCCACACCTACATCAGAAGCTTGCCAGAGAAAGCGCTCAAATGTCTGCTGTACTCATTGCCACCATAGGGCTTTTTTTTTTTAAACATTCAGGGAAGGAGTCTCTTAAAAAGAAAATACTGCCTTGCCTTAAGAGTAACGATGATGGAGACAGAAGAAAGAACTACAGTTTTAAAACTATTAATCTGGGAAGAATACTTAGCAAAATCTTGGGGTTTCTCTCTCTGCTTAAGCTCAAAATGTTTTAGTTTAAACATAAGAGCACAATGGGAAAACAAACCATGGGAAAGTTTACAATCAAAATGCTTCTACTATTTTTAGTTTTGAAAGTGCCAAAAGGGAAAAAGAAAATGAGGAGTCTGTCAGATTTTATTTAGACTGAAATAGTCTATTTATTATCTGACCAGATGCTCAGTACCCAAAGTCAAAGTTAACTTTGATAAGGCATATGGATCTTCTCAGCCATATATTACCCTGTCCTTTTCTTCTGCTTACCTGGTTTTTTTTACTCCAGCCTGTTCTAACTGGAATACTAATGGAACAGGAAAAACTTGTTTTAACTAAGAAATTGCCTGGCAGGTCAACAAAGATTGAAGCTTGAAGGCAGGCTCTTTGTTTTACTGAAACTCATAAGACTGTTAAAGTCATACATATTCTAAAATGTTCTGCTAGATTTCAGGACTCATACAAAGAAGTCAAACTATAAAACACAATCCCAGCAGATGTTATCGAGCATCATATATATGGCACTCTTTGGTCAACCCTGTTAATAAAAGCATAAAAAAGAAAGCTTTAAGCCTGGAGTAGTGGCACATTCTTGTAATCCTAGCACTGGGGAGGCTAACTAAGGCAGGAGGATCCTGACAAGTTCGAGACCAGCCTGGGCTATAAAGTGAGCCGAAGGTTAGCCTGAACTGCATAGCGAGAACCAAAGATTTAAAAAAAGTGAGAGCGACAGAGAGAAAGGTTTAACCATTTAACAAAGTAAATGGATTGTATTTTCACGAAATCACTTAAATAATGTTTAATTCTATTTAGGTTACATGAGCAACCTTTACAAAGGGGTAGTAGTTTGTCTAATAAAAGTTGTTACTAAAATAACTCCGACATAAACGCATATAAAAGTTTTGAGGAATGATAAATACTTTGCAAGTAAAGGTTCAGAGCCTTCTAAAAAACTGCAAATATCCAACTCAAATTTTAAAAACTTATGGATTAAGAAAACAGCTGTTTGGGGAGAGATGTTAAGAAAAAAATCCCGTTGTTTAAAAACCCCGAGTATTAACCTTATTTTTTTAAAAAACCAGCTTTTTAGGTCTCTTGAAATATCCTCGGGCAAGCCATTAAAAAAGACAAGAAAAAACGGGATCGGAACAGACTGGCAGAACCCATTAACAAAACCCAAAGGGAAGCCACAGTGGACAGAGTAGTCTATTAGGCTATAACGCAAAAAGAACAAAGATTCCATTCCCACGAGAGATTTTGTTTTAGAGCAAATGGGCACGAGGGTTAAAGAGTCTAGTATTCCCATATCCACTTCATTAACAGGCTACGTGATCCAAACTCCCAGGAACTCCACTCACAGCTGTGCCCTATTTCACGTCCTGATTTGTTTACCACACTTACATCACAACCAAAGAACAAAATTACAGAGTACGCTCCCAGTAAAGTTATTCATACAGGCAAACTCAGCACCTTCCTTGCACTAGCTCCAACATTACTGCAGGGACCGACTTCAAGATCCACAACTTGGAGCAGAGGCCCGCACAGCTCCACGGTTGCAGGACGGTCTCGGGGGACAGACGCGCCCTAGAGCTCGCCAGACGTGGGATGACAAGAGCCGTTTGTTCTGTTGCGGGACTGCCGTGCCGGCCCGGTCTCTTCCAGCGATCCCGCAACGCTCTGCAGATCGCGACCCGCCTCCCGCCCCACCCCAGCCCGGACCTCACCTGCCGGGCCGGCCCCAGAGGCACTGGCGGGCGGCGGGGAGCGCAGCCGCAGCCAGAGGTGCAGCGCCGCCCCAAGCACGCACGGGCACAGCAGGACCAGCCAGTTTCGCATTGGCCGCTCCGCCGGCTCCACCTCGCTCCCCAGCCGCGCGCCGGGCTCGCCCGCGTCCCGGCCGAGAGTGATGCGGCCGGCTAGATCCGAGCCCGACGGGCGGCGCCGACGCCCGCGCGACCACTCCGGCGCGCCGGTCGCCGCGCCCTGCGCCGTCCGGCCCGCACCGCTCCAGTCCGTGCTTCGGCTCCCTCCGACCGCGGTCGACAGCGGCTCCGCGGGCGAGGCCCCGCCTCCCGCGCGCGGTCGGCCCACCACTCCGCCCACCTTTTTCTCCTCTCGCTCCGCCCCGCAGCTCGTGTTCTTACCTGCGCCCGCCGGCCGGCGGGAGCTGGAGTCCCGCACAGGGCCCAGGCAGGGGGCGCGCCCAGGAACTCAAAACACAGAAACTACAACTCCCAGAGGCCCATGCGCTCTCCGTCATGCGGCGGAGGCGGAGCGCAAGGCGCACATGGAGCATGCGCATGGCTCACCCGCCACTGCCCCAGGCGGCGGAGACCAGCATAGCTTTCACGAAGGCTCACGCCTCCGCACACCACTGTCTCGGGAGGCGAAGACCCGACCTTCGCATAAGGTGCAAGCTACCCCTCCCCTCCGCGCGCCACTGCACTGTGGCGGCAGAGGCAAGCACTGCCACGCGATCTTCCTGTGGAGGAAAAGTGGCGCTGAGGCCAGCTGATGGAGACCCGGGGGTCTCCCGTTCAAAGCTACCGCAGGGCTCGTGCGTACCACACAGCGCCTTCTCGCCCACTCCGGCCGTGGGCTCCCGCCAATGTCGGCTTCGCGCGTGGAAACTCTGGTGCGGGCTGTGTCGAGTCTGCTCGGGATTCGATTCTCCAGGGACGCGAAAGGCCCCGCCGGGACCGACTGGAAAGTAGCGTCCCTGGCTCGGCCCGCCACGCAGTGGCGAATCCAGGGGCAGAGATGGGAATGACAGGGCTACATGAAAGTTCCACAAGTTATGGAAAAGAAAGTGCTGTGTCCCTGTGTGGTGGACGGTGAGTTCCCAGAGCATTCACCTCCAACTTTGGAGTATAACTGACAGTCCACCAGTGCCCAGGTCTCTGGGCACTTTAGTGTAAGTAAAACAACTCTTTGTTCATGTTACTTTTTGAGTGTTTTGTAATAATGTTAGCTATACTGTTTTTAATTTTAAAATACATTTGGTTTAGTCATTGTACATAAACATAAGGCGTTTATACCGTTGTTTGGGCTTACCTAAAATAATAAAGATAATTTAACTCCCATAAGGCCAGAAATACTTTTTTGCTTTAAGATGAACCCATTATGTGTACTACCTGTTGCAAGTCCAAACTCTTGAAACAACAGTCTTTTTTTTTTAAATCTCTTTCTGTAGGTTACGAATTTTGGGGAACTAAGTTTGTTTCAAAGTCATTTAAAAAAAAGTTTCAGGCATATGGCAGCTAAGGCTGCAGACATCTTAAGATTCGACTGGCTAGAGAATTCATGTCCTAGATGGCTGGCTTACAGGCAGAAGCATGCTGTTACTTCTGTGTTGGCCTGTCACACAATGCAGCCCTTCTTCACTGTGGAATAAGTACCAGGAGGCAAGGATCAATAGTTTTGTTTTGTTTGTTTATTTGTCCTTTTGAGACATGGTCTCTCTATGCAGTTCAGCTGGCCTTGAGCTCACTATTTAGCCCAGGCTGGTCTGGAACTCCAGGATCCTCCTGCCTCAGCCTCCCACGTGCTGGAATTATAGGCTTGCACCACTACACCCAGCTTATAGGAGCTATCTTAAAGACTAATATATGAGAAGACATTACTGTTTCTCTGCAGGTTGGAATCTGTCTTAGTTACTTTTTATTCATCGCTGAGACAAAATACCTGATGCCCAAAGTTGGGAAAGGAAAGGTTTATTTCTTACAGTTTTTGGAGGAGGTTTCAGTCCATACTCAGTTGGCTCCAAGGCAGGGTGGTATGGTGGGGCCACAGTTCATGGTGGCTGCAAACTGCAAGAGGGAACCGGCAAGAGAGAGAGACACCCCTTCTTCCTGCCATTACATCACATCCTGGCTCCACTTCCTAGGAGGGTGTAGCACTGACACCATCAATCCAAGAACTGGACAATGAACCAGTCACAAATGTACAGTGCAAATACATGAGGCCTGGGGGCCACTGACATAAACCATGACATTCCACCCCTGGCCCTCAGAGACTCATGTATTACCTTTATATAAAAGACATTTAGTCCATCTCCAAGAGTTGCCAAAGTCCTAACATTTTCAGCATTGCTGAGAAGTCCAAGTCCCAAGTCTCCTCCAGTATCTATGGCAAACTCTTAACTGTAACCCCGGTACAAGTGAAACAAGGTTAAACATTTCTGAAATGCAAAGGCACAAAATAAACATCACCATTCCAAGAGTTACAAACGGGGGACTATAAAGCATTGGGAACAAAGTAAGTCCAACATCCAGCAGGGCGAACATTAAGTCCTAGAGTTCCATGCTCAGCATTTGAAGCAATCTGGTTGCAAGCTCTAAAAGGCTTTGGTGATTCCACCCCCACGGCACTTCCAGGGATTTCAGTTCCCGCAGCTTTTCTCTTAAACCTCTGCTTAGTTTTTGCAGCCTTCCTTGGATGATCCCCGTTCTTGGCTTTTCCAAACTTCTGGGGTCTCCACTGCACCTTTGGCTTCACACTTACATCTTTACATATTACCCTCTCAGGGGCACACTGCTTGGCCTCCCAGGCCCTTTGCAATCGAGGTGGAAGCCTTCTTACCCTCAGAATTTGTGCATTTTCCTTGCACCTAAAATCAGCACCATGTGGATGCTGCCAAGGCCTGCTGCCAGCTGGAGCAGTAGGCAGGCTTTTCTCTCTCTTGGCTGTAGGGGTAAATTGTCTAGATCGCTGGGCTCTGTGAACCCGATTGTGAAGAAAAGCTTTTTTATGTTGCCACCATTCTGGAACCTCATGTGGCTGCCGCCATTCTGGAACCTCATGTGGCCTCCCGTGCCATTCTGGAGCATGGTGCTCTAAAGCTTTCTCATCTGAGAAAATTCTTTCACCTTTGCAGTTTGGAGGCTGCAAAGGGTGAAGACCCGCTGCTTCCTGGGATGCCCAGTGGCCATCTTTCTTATCTCTCTGTTTCTTCTCAGCAATCAAAGTCTCAGCACTATCTTTACAATCCACAGCTTTACTAGAG
This sequence comes from Dolichotis patagonum, assembly GCA_004027295.1. Lineage (NCBI taxonomy): Eukaryota > Metazoa > Chordata > Mammalia > Rodentia > Caviidae > Dolichotis > Dolichotis patagonum. The sequence goes on from PVJX010010707.1 coordinate 9,977, forward strand.
TTTTTCTTCTGGCCAAACTCACAGTGTTTTAAATTATCCTGCTGGGATCTTTGCTCTTGGTTTGCAACATAGATCTGACTAAAATCCCCCAACAATAGCCATGCTGCAGCCTTAACATTCGACTGCCTTGAAATTTCCTTTGCCAGATGAATCAGTCCATTACCCTTAATCTCAGTCTTAGGCAAAGTCTCTGGGCATGAGCAAAATGCAGACAAACTTTCTGCCAAGCCATAACACACATCATAGGGAGTCCACCAATACAGTCCTTCCCAGCAGAAACCTTGCAAGCCTGGTCTTTACCATCAGGCTTTCTATCAGCCTTCTGGTCTTCTGAGCTATGACCAGAATCTCCTCTACAGAACAACCTAAGTTGCTCCAGCTCTGTGCATCCAGGCGACATGTCCGAACCTTTCCAAACTCTGCTCACAAGCCATTTCCAAAGCCTCTTGAAAAACATGGTCAGGTATAGTCACCTGGTACAATTTGGTACGGAGGAATGACCCCACTCCTCTATACCAAATTCTGTCTTAGTTACTTTTTATTTGTCGCTGAGACAAAATACCTGATGCCCAAAGTTGGGAAAGGAAAGGTTTATTTCTTACAGTTTTTGGAGGTTTCAGTCCATACTCAGTTGGCTCCAAGGCAGGGTGGCATGGTGGGGCCACAGTTCATGGTGGCTACAAACCGCAAGAGGGAACCGGTGAGAGAGACACCCCTTCTTCCTGCCATTACATCACATCCTGGCTCCACCCCCTAGGAGGGTGTAGCACTGACACCATCAATCCAAGCACTAGACAATGAATCAGTCACAAATGTGCAGTGTGCATACATGAGGCCTGGGGGCCACCGACATAAACCATGACATAGGGTCCTTCCATACTCTCCAAGGATCCTGAAGACAGGAGAGAACACTCTTTTTTATAGGAAACATGAAATTAAAAGATTGTGGCCCTTGGGCAAATGTTAGCAAATCTGCGTGCCTCTTCCCCATGCATTGTATATACATTGCCATAAGGCAAGAGAGCGTGTGATGTCTACAGATCTCTTGTTAAAATTTTCTGTTTGTAAACTACACTGATTTACTTTCTTACATCCAAAGAAACTGTCAGAAGAGTGATAATGGATTGTCATAGAGTATACTATTTTTATTCTAAAGAAAGGTAATAATGGCCTTTGGATATCCAGGCATTTTCATTTTGTGAATAGATATTAAAATGAAAAAATAGATAAATAAAATGAGCTAAACATGGTAGCAGATGCCTGTGATTTCAGGTACTTTGGAGTCTGAGGCAGGAGCATTGCAAGTTCAAGGCCAACATGGGCAACTTAGCAAGACACTGTCTCGAAAACAGTATTTTAAGGAGTTGAAGATGAAGCTCAGTGGTAGAACACTTTTCTAGTATGTATGACGCCTTGGTCTGGACACCAGTATTTCAAAAGAAAAAAATGAGTTAGCCAAAAAGGAGATCATACCTAATTTTGTCAGATTTATTCATTAACAAATACTGAACTGAGCATCTATTATGTGCCACAGGGACTACATAGTACTTTATATTCATGAATGAATGAAACAAAGCCCTGTTATATTTGGATGGAGATGAGGTAAAGACTAAGGAAATACATTTGACTAGCATGTTAGAAAGTAAGTGTTCCTAAAAACAAAAGTAGAGCAGGGCAGGGGAATTACGAGTGTGGGACTGACACAGGAAAATTCAGTTTTCAATAGTAGTTAAGCAAATTTTCAAGGCTCTAATGAATGAATACTAAAGATAGAAATAAACAAAACCATGCTGCCAGGCATGGTGGCACATGCTTGTAATCCCAGCATTCAGGAGGCTGAGGCAGGAGGATCACTGTGAGTTTGAGGCCAGCCTGGCTGCAAAGTGAGTTCAAGGCCAGCCTGAACTGTATAACAAAACCCTGTCTCAAAAGGACAGACCAAAAAAAAAAAAAAAAAAAGCCACTGTGTTAACTAGTCACTCAGGCTTATAACCAAAATATTTTTTTAGTAACTTTTTTTTAGCATACTTCAAATACACCACAGTGAGAGCAGACTTTTCCTCATAACTTTCTACTTGCTGGGACAAAATACGCAACACCCAACAGTTATGAAGGGGCTTATTTTAGCTTACAGTTTATGCAAGTTCAGTCCACAGTTGGCTGGCTCCAGGGCATGGCAGAGTGGCATGGCAAAGGAGAAACGGTTCACGGTGTGGCAGGCAGGAAATATTGAGACTTCTCTTTTTATTCCACCCAGCTATAAGGCTATTTTCAGTAAACCCATTATCTGCATTCAACTGTGCTAACCACTTGGTGGACTAATCCAGTATCAGACACCCATAACCAAGTATCACATCCATGATCCAGTCACTCGCAAAAGCCCCACCTATGAGTGCATGAGGGTTTGGGAGGATGTCTAGAGATGAGCTGTAACAAACTTAACGTGATGGGACCAGAAACATCTCTACTTACCTGATGTTTAGTGTTCCCTGGTAAACTCAAGACTAGGGTGAGTAAAGATGGTAGAAGATAATATGTACAATAAAACTTTAAACACCTAGCAATCATATAAAGTCTGTGCAGTCAAGGTGCCCATAGGCATTTTGTTTAAGAGAGAGACAACAAAATTAGAATTAGAGGCGAACTAGGATGTTTGGTCATCCTGATTACAAATGGGATCAGAGAAAGGAATGCAATAAGGTGTTTTGGCAGCATAAGACTTCCCAGAGGAGGTCTTCCAGAGGAAACACAGGGCTGGCGCTTGGAATCAAAGAGATCAGTTAAAACTGAACAAAGGACACTCAAGAACACTGTAGGCCAAAACAAACCCACCTGGCAAAACCTGAGATAGTGATAACATGGCTGTTAGGGAAATACAGGCAATTTGGTATAACCTCAATGCAAATGAGAATAGGGGATGTGGGGTGACTGAAAAGCAAAGGCTAGGGCATATACTGGGCTAAGAAATTTAGATTTTTATCTTGAAGCCTCAGGGAAGAATCTTTTTTTCTGATACAAAATCTATCTGTGATTATGAGGGAATTTGAAAGTACAACCCAGTGGTGGTGAACCTATGGTACATGTGCTGCAGCAGGCTATTTGTATCACTGAAGGCTCTAAAAGGTTCACTGATATAAACTGTAAGAAGAAATTAAATCATGCCAAATACAAATCACATATTTTCTTTAAAAACCATATTGGTTTATTTATTTATTTTTATTTTGAAGGTAGTAGAAATAAACAGAACGAGACAGAACAAAGCCAATCAAGACAATGTGGTGAAATTGGTACAGAATTTCAGAGCAGGTTACCAGAAAAACAGAATAGGTACCATAGTATATCTCGTTATTTTCACAGTAGTTGTCCAGCCAATTAGGTATAGTGAAATCAAACCAAAGACAGAACATTATAAAACCAATCGAAAGAGAATATTGAATATAGTAAAATAATCATAATGAAACAAAACAGTGAAAACAACATTTGCTTTCAAACCGAAGATAGAAGGAGATCCCCCAAATTTGTTATACTGCATACAGTCATCCTCCCAAGAGATGCTCAGACCTCTGTCCCAAGTTGCTAAAGGGGTGGAGGGGTTGGGGTTGGGATGTTTGCTTCCCAGCCCATGCACCCGTAGGCTCACAGGAGACGGGTCTCCTCCTGGCTTGTGCCAGAGAGAGGCTCTTACCAAGAGGGCGGCAAATTGCTTCTTTGTGCAGCTGCCTGGGTTCCACCATGGCCGTGGCCAAATCTCTGGGGCTGCTGACTGGGTCTCCTCCTGGCTTACGCTGGAGAGAGGTGCTTCTAAAAGCCATATTGTAAATAAAAATTTATACCCATTTATTTTCACCTATCCTATAAGCATTTTCACATTTAAGTAGTAGTTTTAGAAAACATAATTTTGAGTCAGTCATTCATCTGCACTATGTCTTCTCTGGTATCCTATTATTGAATGTATAGGTTGTTTCCATTGTGCTACTAGAATACTTGTGTTCATTTAATTTTACCCGCATTTCATATGCTGTCAGCTTTCCTATCATTGAAATAATGCTGGATACCCACAATTTAAACAAACGTCTGACAGTTTTAGGGGGTTCAGTGCATGGTTGGCTGGTCCAAGAAGAGCATAGCAGAAGAATATGATGGAGGAAAGGTGCTTAGTTTATAGGTGCTGGGAAGCAGACCGTGGGTACAATACCAGAGCAAAAGTAGGTAGCTATCAGATACAGACTCCAAGGTCATACCTTCATCCCTAATTGTACTCCACCAAGCCCCCAGGCAGCTCCTAAGCCAGATTGACACTGTCTTAACTGTCACATGTTCCTTTTATTGTATTATTTTAAAGGTCTGTGTTCATATTGTCAATGTGTATGTTGACCTTCAATATGGATCTCTTGTCTTCCTTGCCCTAGTAACAACACTTCTTTAAGGAGCTGCAGGTATAGCTTAGTGTTAGAGTGCTGGAATTCATGAGGCCCTGGGTTTGATCCCCAACACTGCTATTCAAAGAGCAATGCATTTTTTCATTCAGATCAATGATTTTTATGGCTATTGTTTCTATTTTTTGTGGATTATCTTTGTAGTTTTTTATCCATTTGGGAGAGCTTTTTATAGATTAAAGATATTAACCCTTTATGTATTGTATCTGTTGAAAATATTTTCTTCAGTTTTCTTGTGTTTTAATTTTATGAATTTTAGGATAAAAACGTTTACAATTTTTATGAACACAAATTGGCAATACTTTTTCCCATAGTTTTGGACCATGACATCTGATCAACATTCTTATTTGTTTGCTTTAAGTTTTCAACCCATTTGGGTTACAACCCATTTGGAACTTATTTTGGAATACAGTGTGATGAAAAATTTTCTAAATATATTTATTTATTTTTCTACATAGGTTAACTATTAGGATGTATAGTTTTTTCTATATAGCTTAACTAATAGGCTCATTAGTTCCCTATTACTTTTTACTTTATGATGTCACCTTAATTTATTAAAAATTGTAAAGATAATAGTGTTTGTTTTTGAGCTACATTTGTATATTAATCTGTCCTTACATCAGAACCATAATATGCTGACTGTAATTTTATAATATTTTCTAATCCAGCAGATGATTCATCTCCTCAGTACTCTTATTTCTCTAATGGATTTTACCATCATTATTCAGTTATTCATTCTACTTACCCTAAAATCTTTTGTTAGTACCAAACTAACACATGCTCATCATAATAAACCCAAGTAATACAAATGTAAATAATTAATGTTGAAATCTTCTTTTAACCCACCTCAATCTTTCTCTCCAGATTTAACCATTATAAGTTATACATATATACATACATTTTATATAGAGAGAGACAGAGACAGAGACAGAGAGCCCACCAAAAAAATATACACATATTTCAGCAGTTTACTAATAAATGTCTGGAACTAATGGCAACTACTCTGAACACCTTTTATAATTGTAGAGGCCAAAGGTAACTTGCATTAATCTCATGATGTCTCAATTTTTATTAAAATATTTATACAAGTTTTTCTTTTTCTGACATGTCTTTTGGCAATTTCTCTGTCTCTCTCACTGTATGTCTCTCTCTATATATAGTCTGAATTTTCCCAAATTTTTTTCTTTTCCAGCAATGAGAAGGGAGGAGTGCTTTCCTTTTAATCTCCACAAATACATTCTGTGCCTTTAGCCTATATGACTGCAGAAATGCCAGTCTTTCCCCACGTACTTTGATTTCCCCTGAAGTGTCGCCTTCTCCCAAAGTTCACCCTTACTCGTCCTTTCCACCTTACCCTAGAGGGCTGTTCTAGTCTTTCTTGTCATCCTTCTCAGTCATAGCACTTCTCCAGGCCATAGTACCAGTTTCTTCTGTTTTGACTAAAAATGGGTATACTGGGATATGATCAGAAAATATGGTAGATGCTTAAAATTTAAAACATTATTACAGTAACAGACATATTGGCATTCATCCCACTCCAAAAACTCCCTTGCTTTGAACCCCCCCCCATATTTATTCCATTATTTCTACCATTTTTTAAAGTAGTTCCGGAAGTGTTCTTTCTTGAGTGCTTGTATGTCCTGAATTTTTTTTTATTTTAAAGAGAATAAAACCCAATGAAACAAAACAGAATAAATCCAATCAACACAAAGCAGTGAAAATGGTACAGAACTTTAAAGCAGGATAATAGGAAATCAACAATGGCTACTATAATATATCTTGCTATCTTCACAATAGTTGCCCATACCATCAGACATAGTAAAATCAAAAAAACAAAATAGAATAAAACCAACCAAAACGTAACATTGAAAAAAACAAAACAATAAATTGGAACAAAACAAAACAGTGAGAACTTCTTGTTATCTTCAAAACAGTTGCTCAGGTTACTAGACACAGGGATAAAATAAAACAGTAAAATGGAACAAAACATTAGATTTCAAAAAACAAGGCAGGAGGAAATCCCCCACAGCTGACACAATGCACACTGCCATCCCCCAAGCAGATGCCCAGACCACCAGCCCCAGGCCTACAGAGTCAACCAAACAATACAAGCATCAAGCTATTCCCTTCCCTTTAGTTGTTATTGTCTCACCCTGAGTCCTCCAAATCAGTGGGGTTAGGGGGTGGGGGCGTGCTCTTTTGGTTTTTCAGCCTTCCCACCGCTGGCTCATGGGAAGGTGTGGTTTCTCTTCTGGCTGAGGCTCTTACCAACCAACATGGCAGAGCTTGCTTCACAAGAAAGCTTGGTTTCTTTTCTGGTTGAAGCTTTTACCGATCATCATGGCAAAGCCTGCTTCATAGGAAGGTGTAGTTTCTCTTGTCACATGTCCTGAATTGATGCGAAATATTTATAGTAATTTCTGTCAAATAAAAACATTACATTTTCTGACATCCTCTTTAATCTTTTTTAGAGTACTACAGTTTTCAACATATAGGCCTTTTACATTCTTTGTTAGGTTGATTCCTGTTTTGCTTTTAAAAAAAAAACAAAAACAACACAAAACAAAAAAATTACAGTATGTCCTCAACAACTTTACTTACCCAATTTGGAACTGTGTGACTTCTAACTCTTCCTGAAAGCCAAAATGACCATGAAAGGTCAGCTTTTTTTTTTTTTTTTTTGGTCTGTTTGAGATGAGGTCTTACTATGCAGTTAAAGGCTGGTCTTGAACTCACTATGTCGCCCAGGCTGACCTTGAACTGGCAACAATCTTTTCTGCCTCAGCATCTGGAGTGCTTGGATTACAGGTGTGTGCCACCATGCCCAACAAGGTCAGCATTTTTAATCCATTCATAACAGTGAGGCAGCCACAATAGTGCATGCAACTGAAGACAGTCATGAAAGAAGACTTCAGGAACTGCTTCAGAAAATGGAAAGAACAACAGGGTAAGTGTCTGTGAAACAAAAGAAGTATTTTGAAGGAGATTAGTGGCTATGTATCTTTTATTACAATAAATATTTTAAAATTTAAATATTCACCACATACTGGACCACATCTCATACTATTCCTTTTATCCCCAAATCACAGCTAAGGCATGACTAACATGTGTAACAAACTTCATGAAGGATTTAGCTTAATAAAATACAAAGGAAATTTAAAATTAGATAAAAAATCAATTTCTTCTACAGGGCTGAGAATGTGGCTCAGTGGTAGAGTTCTTACCTTGCAGGCACAAGGTCTTAGGTTCATTCCTCAGCATCCCCCCCACCCCCGCCAAATCAGGTTCTAGAATCTACCAGTAGAATTTGCCTACAGACCATCTCTTGCCTTAGGTCCCTGTTATTGTTACTTACAAAAACCTGCCCCATTGTTACATAGGACAGTTACTGTCACTGACGCATTTGCTTCAGAGTAGAGCCCAATTCTGTCATCAATCAATCAAGCCAAAATTGCCCCTGAATAATCCCTTAAGTTTACCATGTACCGCATATTGCAATGGTGGCAAACCAATGGCACACGTGCTGGCAGGCTGTGATCACTGAAAGCTCTAAAAGGTTCAACATCACTGGTATGTAGGGGTTTTGTAAATGTAATTCTGTAGAAAAACTTAAAAATTCTTCTAATTTTTTTCTCTCTGTGCTGAGGGTAGAGCCCAGACAAGAATGATGGCAGGCAAGGGCTCCGACACTGAGCTGCACCCCTAGCAAATTCTAATTTTTTTTTTATCTTCATGTTTCTCTGCAGCACTTAGCCCTCAGTCAGTCACTTTCTTCCTCAAGAAAACCATCTTGCCTGTCACTTACACAATAAATTTCACTGTTTTTTTGGGTTTTTTTGTTAATGGCTGGGAAACCTTGAAAAACATTCAGACAGTCTATTCCAGGGTTTCAGACATTCTTTGCCTCGGGTACCAACTGCCCTAGCAACATGCATTATTTAAAAGATTACCTGCTCTTTTTTAGCCAATCTTTGAATTCTCTTAAGTGCCTATGATGTGACTATCAGCTAATCTTTGCAGAGGCAACCTTTCACACTAGCAGATGGAATCCTTAACATCTCAGCCTGAAGCATCTTAGCTCTTGTGTTTTGATTATACTGCTGGCTTAGGACTTCTCAGAGAAAAGCAGGAAAATAGACACTGCTCAGTTGCCCACAAAAAAATGTGTTCGTGGAAGAGGAAGCTGAGGCCGAGTGACAGGATCTGAGGGAGTGATGAGAAGAATAGTGGGGGTGGGCCAGAGATGGAGTCCAGACAGGATTTTTTTTTTTTTTTTGAGACAGGATCACACTATGTAGTTCAGGCTGGCCTTGAGCTCACTATGTAGTCCAAAGTAACCTCAAACTCACAGTGATCCTCCTGCCTCTGCCTCCAAAATGCTGGGATCATAGGTGTGTGCCACCATGCCCGCCTTGGGCAGGATGTGATAGAAATGGTTATTTTGGCTTTACTCCAAATGAAGTGAGGACTAGTCGCTTGGTGGGTTTCCAGCAGAGGGATGATAGATCTGACCTACATTTAGCAGGTTCACTCACAGGGTGAGGAGAAGCTACCAGTGGCATCTCGATTATAGACTGAGACCAGCTGCAGTAGCAAGAGCCCAGCAGAAGATGCAGGCCCAGGGCTTGACAGTCACACGACTCGCAATGGAGAGTGACCACTGAGGACTCTTGGCCTCTCCCTGGGACTTGCTTTTGGCGGAAGATTGCTGCTTTGCCCCAGGATGTTGTCCTCTTCACTGAGGCATTCTGCAAGCACTGACTGGTTAAGCTGGGGTATAGAATTTGAAATAACGCTGAAGGGCTCCCCATGACCTCTTGCTGCCACTTTGCAGTCCAGCCTCTTCCTCTGCCCAGTCTGTGCCCTTCTCAGTCTCCTAGAGTCCTTTCAGGATCGGTGTCTGGTCAACCTCCTGTTCCAGAGTCTCTTTTCTAGGAAACCTGACTTCAGACAGCAAGTCTAATAAAGTGTAACGAAGAAGATACTCCTCAGCCCAAAACTCAGCCAAGACACCCCAGTTCTCTCAGACACACAGTCAATACCAGGTCTACCAGACTCTTGTGTGGAGTCCTATGCCTCTATAACCATATCCTGTTGCCTTTTCCGCATTCGCTTTGATCCAGAGACACCTTGCCCTCTCATCCTCTCGTGAACAGACAGGTACCTGGTTGCCTCAGGACCTTGCCCTTTGTTCTTAATGCTCTTCTTCCAGATAGTTTCATAACTCACTTCCATTCCTCCAAGTCACCTGAAATGTCACCTTTGCAATGAGGTCTTTTCTGTCTTGCCAATTTAAAACCTTCCTTTTGCCACTTCCAACTTCTATTATCTTACTCTATCCTAGATCACTTACTAGTCTTCAACATTACTGTCCAATGTAATTATTTAGCTTATAGTTTATCAATTACCATCTGCATGGGCAGAAACTTTACCCCTCTATTTTGTTCGCTGATGTATCCCAGAACCTAGAGCAGGGGTTGAAACTTTGTAAGTGTTTCCTAAATATTTGTTGAATGACTAAATGAACAAATGAGTAAATGAACTTGGGAACCTTTAACAAGTTGATTATAGTAGAACTCATGGGCTGAGGTTGCCCAGGAATAGTCTGTAAAGCAAAGATGAACAAAGATGCCAATACTTGGGTACAAGTAGAGGAGGAAGAATTGATAAAAGATGTTGAGGCAAAGCTAGAATACAGGAAGAGGACAGGAGAAGGTGTCATAGACAATAAGAACCATGGTGGGGGTGAGAGAAGAGGCAACTGTGTGCAGACTGTCAGCATATGAAGCAGGAAGAAGACAGATGCATCTACAGATGGTGTGCAGCAGTTAGGGAACAAGGGACAGTACTTTGAGCTGAGGAGTGAATAAGAAGTAATGACATGAAAACAGTACCTGTTACTTACTATTTGGAGAAGGTCCCTCATGAAGTTAGGGACGGCAAAGAAAGGAAGCTAGAGGAGGCTCAGATCCTAGCAGCGTGTGTATTTAGGAGAGAGAGCAAAGCCTGATCTGGGCATGTCAAATGATATATGGAAAAAGCCAGTGACTACCATATAAGGCATCACCTAAATCAAGATTTTGAGAGAGAAAGGGAGCTGGACAAGTGCAAACCTAGATGGACATGCCAAGCCAGTGGGGATTTTCGGCAAACCAAGACACCCTGTTGGACACCCTATTTATGCCTTAACTTTTCTATGTAAGTCACTCCTTTAAAATTTTTACGCTTGTGATACATAATAGCTGTACTCATTTTGGGGAACTGGTGCACCTATGTATCACATCCTGATTATTTCTACTTCCCCTTCTCCTCTCAACCTTCCTTTCTTCTTTTATCCCCAGATTCCCTTTCCATCTCTGCAAAGTCTACCTCTATGGTTCTTATCATCTGTCTTTTATTTTTCTCTTTATTTTTTTAATTTAATTTTATTT
>PVJX010010707.1:20943-56094 GCA_004027295.1 Dolichotis patagonum
CAACAAAACAGAACAGAATGGGACATAAGAAAGCATAAATTTCAAAGCTAGACAACCAGAGATCTTCACTATCTGTCATATTGTCTCTTGTTTTCTTCCAAATGGTTGTCCTTATCTTTGCATATGGAGAGCTCATACTAAATAACATAGCCAATCTTTTCACAAGATGTGTAGTTCACTGGCTCCCACTTGCTAGGCATGGGGTAGGGGCAGGGGGGACACGGGATGGGGCACAGGACAACATGAGATGTCTGATTCTCAGCCCACATGCAGCAGGATCACAGTCACCCCCCAAAGATGGAAAGAGTTCCTTGTTCTCCCAGCACCCCGAGTCAACCACACTGTGCAGGTTCTGATGTGCCAGGGTCTCGCTCCTTCAGGCTGCCGAAAGTCTGCCACACTCTCAGCCGCCCCCCGGGGGGGGGTTCCTTGTTCTCCCGGGACCCCGAGTCAACCACACAGTGCAGGTCTCGACATGCCAGGGCCTCTCCTTCAGGCTGCCAAAAGTCTGCCACCCTCACAGCCACCTCCCAGAGAGGGAAGGAGCTGAGCCCCTTGTTCTCCCAGCACCCCAAGTCAACCACATGGTGCAGGTCCCAAGGTGCCAGGGTCTCTCCCCTGCAGGTCCCCTAAAGTCCGCCATACTCACCTGCTATTTCTTTCTAATGAATTGACCATTCCATTTCCAAAGTTCTGAAATGGCCAACAGACCACAGAAAGAATTCTCTTTAGGCTCCTGTTTGAAACCAGCAGCTACAGCAATTTGCTGGCCTTGTTTTAGGGCCAATATTTTTCTCTTCAAATTATTTGTATTTTGGGTTTCTCATAAAAGAGAAACCATGTGATATTTAACCTTTTGCACCTGGTTTATTTCACTTAGCATTATGGTCTCAAGGTTATGCATACTTAAGCAGCTATTTCTAACAGTAGGTGGCAGTAAAAAACTTGCCTCTTTTTCCTGATTTGTGTTGGTTTAAATTGTTTGGAGAAATGGTTGGCTACTAAGATTGGTAAAGGTTAGCCACAAGCATATGCTCAAAAGAGGAGAGTTCAACTTAGATTTTACCTCGGGAAAATTCATGCTATACATTTTAGTGAAAAGGACTATGTCTATGGCTCCTCCAAGAGAATAACTTTTTAATAAAATATGCTGGTTATGATGGTATTTTCAGAGTGCTTTTCCCTTTAAAAATACATGATTCTGTTCTCCTCCTAGTAAAGAATAATTTCTGTTAACTTCACTATTGCAGTTTCAGCACATGCACTGTGCTATGTGCATACATTTCTCATTCATTTGTATACATTTTCAGTCAAGTCCAGTTTCAATAGACTTTGGAGGAACTTGTTATGAAATTATATATTTTAAAAACTATTACACATGGTTATAAATTTCTTGGTTATCAAAGATGATAAGACCATTTAAAGATAAAACATTTTAGAAGTTCAGCATAGTGAAGTAAAAGAGCATACATTGTTCAGGCAATTTTGGATAGAAACTAATTTCATAAGATTTAAAATTTAGAAAATGTTACAAGGAAAAAAAACAAGCAAAATATTGTCTGCAGCAACATTAGACATACCTGAACTCAAAAACCAAGTTTGCCTTATTTCTTCCAGCAAGGAAAATATTTTCCCTTCTTAGGTCTCAAAGTCCTAATCTGTGAAAAGAAACTCAAAGAGCACACTTTGGTGCAGTTTTGAATGTTAAAAAAAGAAAACATAAGGGTAAAGTGCATAAATGTTAATTTCCTCCCTGAAATGAGTATGATGACTGAACAATTATGCTTATGACACCTTTACGCTTGGTGTATCATAAAGATGAAGGAAAATAAATTAATTTTAACTGTTACTTTTAAGCAAAACAAAAATTTTAAAAGTCTTGGACATACCTTGACTTAGTAATTCTTCAACCTTATATCTCAGATCCCAATTATTCAGATATTGCTTGAATAGGGAGAAGTTCTTCTAATTTGAGAACAAACGTGATGCTTTGTAATGTTTAGAATAGTCCCAGAATTCAGACTTCAGTCCTCTGGCTTTTTGCACTGGCTTTTGGCCCTGTTTTACTTTCTTTGCTTCCACTTTCCTCATCAATGAAAAGGAAACACTAAAAGCAATCTACAATCTGAACTGTTGCAAATATGCAATTGGTCTCAGCCCTAGAGAGGTCTTCCTCACATTGTGCCCTGTTGCCTGATAGTGGTCACAGGTGCTGATAAGCTTTGGCCAGTTTAGACTTTATAGAATCTAAATTCCATTAGAGTCTCTGATAGACTGAACAAATAAGCCTGAAGTATCCATTGTCTCTGTAACACTCCCCAAAATGCCCATATCACTACCAGGAAGTTTTCCTGGCTCTCTGCCAAGGTCACAGATACATGTGTTCATCAGGTGGTTGATTCCTCAGTCCTTGTACACTTCATTGGCTAGAGTGTGTAGTGAGCTTGAGAAATACAGAAGTATGGGGAGGAGGGCTAGTGGGAGATGAGTGCTGGGAGATTAAGACCACTAGATGTGTAAAAAATCAGACACTGACTGCATCATGACAGCAGAAATTTTCCAGCCTGGATAATATTCACTCATTCTTTTCAACAAACATTTGTCATGTGTCTTATCTATGTATGCCTGGCATCACTAAAGCTATAAATGAGAACAAAACTATAGAACTTCAGTTCTGGTTGGGAAGGCACATAAAGAACAGCCTTTCTCTGCCAGGTCCTTCTTCCATGGCATATCTGTCTTGGACCCAGCTAATCATGGACTGAAACCCCCAAATCATAAAGCAAATTAAACCTCTCTTCTTTTAAATTGTAGGTGACAGGGTCCCGGCAATGAGAAACCTGACTAATATTTCACTCTGGGACACAAAATACTTGGCAGTTGTTGACACACTGAGGTAATCTACTCTCTGACATAGTTAAAAGCAACTTTCCATGTTGTAATAGACAGTAGGGCACCACAGTGTTGCTGCTGCTGCTGATGGTGGTGGTGGTGGTAATGGTGATGGTGATGATGATGATGATGGTAAAATCTTAAAAAAATAAGACACCAGGTACAGTGGCATATCCTTGTAATCTTAGCTACTTAGGAGGTTGAAGTAGGAGTACTACAAGATTGAACCCAGCCTGAGCAATCTAGTGAGAGCTTGTCTCAAAATTTTAAAAAATTTGTTTAAAGGGCTGGGGATGTAGATCAGTGATAGAGCACCCATTGTTTTGATCCCTAGTAACACACACGCACACACACACACAAGAAATAAATTGTCTTAATGAGCAAGATTTAAAATCTAACATTTGGACTCTTTCTCTTTCTCTCATTTGTTCTTAATTGGCTTTAATCACCACAGTCCTACTCTAAGTACATACTAAACTCTAGGAGAGATAGCAGACTTTCCTACTTTGCTTATTTGAAGACTTTCTAAAAAGATTGTTTCTTTCTGTTAAAAAAAGATTGTTTCTTAATATTCCTTTTAACTATCTTATCTAGAACATGAGACATTTCTCATTCTTCACAAGCACACATTTCCTAAATCGGAAAGTCCTATAACTTAATCCTCTTAGAGTAATTTGGGGTTATATCTCCTCCACTGCTCTGATTTTTTTTTTTAATCTTTTTCCTCCTTGTTCATTCTGGACCTTGAGATGTGTTAGGAATCTTGGTTTTAGGAGATCAAAGGAAAAGTAAAATAAGTTTTGCCCATATGCTTATCTTTTGTTTAGGTCTAAAATCAACATTATTTTTATATTTGCCCAAGATACATCATTAAAAATACTTCAAAGCTTTTGGACTAAATATGTGCAAAGAAACCTCGCTCTGAATTTCAGAGAAAATTAATTTCAAATGCTGGCAGAGAGGTTGGCATTAGATTTTCAAAATGATGTTATATTAATTCAGCAAGAATATCTTAGAGCCATTCTGAGTCAGAGGATAGGATGATATTTTGATCTTAAAAGATAAAAGGGCAATTCCAAGTAGCTAATTATGTACAAGGTTCATTATACATGTTGGCAAAAATATTAGGATAGTTTCCTCTATGAGATTAGGGCTAGATTAAACAGTTTTCCTTCTGGTTTACATACATAAGTTAAGTATTTTTTTCCCTGATGAACTGATGTTGGGGAACAAAAACCTATAGTGATCTTCTGAGGTGATGCAATGGAATAACCCAATGACCTATCTGACCTTAATAAGTGGAAAAAAGATTTCACATGACTTGAAAAGGTCTGGTTTAGAATCCTGACTTTGACACTTAACTGAAACTATGACTTTGGATTAAGCTACTTAACTTCTTTGAGCCTCAGTTTCCTTGAGTGTAGAATATGAAAAACAATGACGGCCTTTTAGGATTTTAAAAATAAATAAAGCCAATACTGTATGTGGAAGAACTTGGCGCTAGCAGCTGCTTAGGAAATGTTAGTCTCCTCTATGAGGCTAAAGCAATGAAGAGGTAAAGGGTGGACCCATCAGCTATTGCAGCACAAAACCACACGTAGACTTGGGGTCAAAATTCAGTTTTCATTCCTGCTCATGAGTTTGGTGCAGAAGGAACAGTTGTTGCCCAGGTCACATTCTTCTTGTGATAGAGGCAGAAGGAGAGGAAATTTGAGGTAAAACAAACAAACCATGTGAGGTCTCTACTAGCCCAGACTCTGAGCTGGTGACATCACTTCTACCCACAGGCTATGAAAAACAGCAGGTGGTGAAATGAAATAAGATTAGCAAGAAGAGACCCAAAGTCACATGGCAAAGGGCACAGAGACAGGGGTGAGAGCTGGGGGCATCACGTGTTCTCTCAGAGAAGCAAACATAGCTGCTGGACGAGACAGTCCGGGCACTGGGCCCTTTCCAGTTCAACCTAATCAGATGAGGAGCTGGGAAGCAGGAAGGAGGTATGTGTTAGAATGGACAGGGTGGGGTGAAGGATTTGCCATTTCACATTTGCAAAGCCTGGAACAGGAGGCCAGCAAGGGTCGACACAGTATAGTGCCCTGTGCACTGTCAGGCAAGATAAAGGATGACAGCAAACTGACTTCTCTGTTATAAACTGATGGTGCAAACAGGTGGAGGGCTCTTCTGCTTCAGGAGGCTCAGTGAACCGCCAATGAGTGGACACACAGATTTTAAGTTCTCTCTGAACCCTGGGTTTGTGCAGGAAGAGCTCTGATGTGATTCAAGGGAAGACATGAGCTTCTGGAGATGTGGACATGCCCACTTTGGGGAGGGGAGGTGTGTCCAGCAGGAGGGAAAGGGCTACCTCTCCTGCTGGGCTTGGGTGTCCTTGTAGCTGCCATCAGGAATGGTCGGCTCATGCCTGGCATATGTGTGGGTCTGGTTCTCGGGAGTGGATTTGGTTCTCCAAAGGTAAACAGGAAGGTGGAGAGGCTCACAAGGAAACAGGCTGTGTTCTAGGCTCGTTTTGGCCCCACAGACACTGTCTATACTGCTTGCCAGGTGACAGGCATGTTTCTGGAGGGCAGGGGCCTGTGGGGAGGGGACTGGATCAACATAAGACAACGTACTCAGCAAGGTGGAGGTCACAGGAAACCTGGTGCTGGGGAACCCATGCATGTGGGGAGGCTGAACGAGTCTCAGCAGGAGAGGTGAGACCATGAAGGCAGACTGGGCCTGAGCGCCAGCTCCTACAAGAGACATGTCGCATGTTCTCCCGAGCCTTCCAATTTTGCTGACCCCAACAGGGACACAGACAGTGCTGTGGATGTGAGTGCCAACTGGTGCGAGGGGCTCCAATCTATCAAGGGAGAGCAGTGAGGAAAAGGGATGTTCATATGGGGAGAGGCAGGGATCAGTGTCCCAAAGGCCATTCAGAGGAGAGGGAGAGGGATGAATGGTGGCAAGTCACAGGCTAGGATACAAGGGGCGGTGAACTTGTGACTTCAGAAGGGATCCAGGTAACTTTTGCCTCAACTTATCACACAACCTTGGCATAATTATGGATTCGTGGCTCAGAACTGACTTCATTGCACTTCAATCGTCTTCGGCCTTTAGTCCTCAGTGTGGCTGGACATTTATTGTCAAGACATTTTCCTTCCTTGGGACTCCCACTCTGCCCCGGCCTTGGTGGTGAATCCACTGCACACCCTGAGCACATAGCTCTTCTCATACAGCCCTGTAGATGGTCCCATCTCTCCACACCATTCTATTGTGACTTTATAATTGATTAAATATTTTACTAAAATATGTTTTTGTAGGGGTTCTGAGGGTTAAACCTGGGCCTTCATGCTGAGCTATATCTTTAGACGTTTTTATTTTAATTTTGAAGCAGTCTTGCTATATCACTAAGTTGCCCAGCCTGGGCTTGAATTTGTGAGCCTCCTGCCTCAGCCTCTTGAGAGTGCTGGAATCACAGACATATACTACCATTCCCTGCTAAAAACATGCTGCTTTTCAATTTAATTCAGCAAAAGGTTCTGATGTCCCTTCTGGGCTCATGCATTGAGGTTGGCCCTGAACTCTGATGGAGAAAGGACAGACACAGTGTCCACTGTGGTTAGTCTGTGTGGGGGGATGGGCTTGGCCCACACAAGTAAAAGTCCCTGTTCCAGGAGACTTTGTCATAGTTATTAAGACATACACAGTGCAACCTTGCAGACATAGTGGAATCTTCTTTGTTCCCCTTCACGTCTCTATTCCCTCTCTCCTTTAGGGTCATCCACCATAGTGAATCTGGGATACGTCCTGCTCTGTATCTTTATTTTTGTGCGTGTGCGTATGGTACTGAGGATTGAATCCAGGAGTGCTTCTACCAGTGAGTTCATCCTCAGCCCTTGTTACTTTAATTTTGAGACAGGGTTTCACTCATTTGTCCAGGCCAGACTAGGACTTGTGATCCTCCTGCCTCAGTTTGCAGAGTAGCTGGGATTACACGCAAGTGGTACCACACCGACCTTCCCTTTCTTGCTGAAGTGTCCAGGCCAAGCATTCAGTCCAACTCTGATGCAAACTGTTCTCCTCTTCTTAGGCACATCAGAAGGATGCTCCTGTCCCCTGCCACTCACTTTCCTCATAATTTTCCCTACAAAGACATGACACTGTGGTTGAGAGAATAGGCTTTGAAGTCAGATTCCGAGGATTCAGATTCCTGCTCCTCCATTGACTAACGGTGCGACGAGGAACTCAAGCCAGTGACTTAACTGGCTAGCCACAGCAGGCTGTGGAACTTTTGAGATTTTTATAGCCTGGTGATGTTGGCATCTTGATTTTTTATTTCTTGAGACAGCACCTCTCTCTGTAGTTCAGACTGGCCTTGAACTCACTGTGTGGCCCACGCTGGCCTGAACAGTGATCCTCCTGCCCTCAGCCTTCTGAGTATTGGGACTACAGGCATGCACCACCATGCATGGCTTGATGTTGGCATTTTGAGATTGGCCTTAGTAGGGGCATTCATGCCATGGTGATTTGCAAGTGCTGCCGCTCTGTGCCTGTCCCCTTTCCAAATCCTATTATTACCATCTGCCAGCACATCACAGCCCAGTTACTCGCCTGTAAAATGATAGCAGTTATAGTGTGTGCCTCACAGGGAATTCCATGGGAGCTAAGTGAAATGTTTCACTGTGCATGGTGAGTACCTGGGAGCCGTGGGCTGCCATTGGTTCCCTTCTCTCATTTTCTACCGTCCAGTGTTTTCCTGCTTTGTGTGCCCTTTTCTGCCACAACTTCAAACACAAGACTAGCCAGATCTAGCACGTGCATTCATAATAAAAATTTCAAAAATCACATAGTTGATCAGGGCCTTAAAACTGCCAGCTCAAAATCGATAGGAAATGAGTGGTTTTCATATTGTTTGAGGGAGACAATGATGCACATATTATAAAATTAAAATTATTCTAAATCTAGGACTGATTACCTGTGTTGTACACATTTCAGCTGACTGGTGTTTAGAGAGAAATTCTTCTTTGAAATTCCTATTTTTCCTCTCTCAATTAAGGCTAAGACTGTAGAGATAGTTTATTACAGCATTTGGTGATTCAGGAAACAAACATGTTCTAAAAAGTGTAAATAGCCGTGTTGAAGTAAAACAGGTGCTAAAAATTCACATTAATTGTATGCAAGTTAATAAAGACTTTGGTAGGAAAATAAATTCTTGGTAATAATTTATAATACAGGTGCTAAAAATATAGTATCTAATATAAATATATAACTCAATGTGATTACAAATGAGATTATGTGTATTTAAATAGAAATATTATACTGATAAAAGTTAAGCTCAGTGTGCTCCTAGATGAGTCCATTTACTCTCTACCGGTTTGTGGGCTTTATTTTCTAAAAAATATATTCACAATTAGTGGAATATGGATAGCCTTGAGTAAGCATTTAAACAACAGGAAGGTGTTGCGAACACATAACTGATCACACAGGCACCATAGACCTGTAGCTGGGGTGACTGACTGGATCCTAGAGAACCCTTCTATCAGGATGCTTAGGAGTTCACCTCTTTAAAGGTTTGCATGCTTCAGCAACAAGTGACAGGTGCTTGAACGGTGCACACAAAATACCAACACTGAAGATTTGAGTTTGAAGGACCTGGTAACCTCCATCCTGGTTGGGGAAGGTGGGAATCGGTGACTGCCATAGCCTCTGCTGATACACCATGCTCTTTCTCTTCCTTGCTGCAGCAAACCTTTCCCAGTTGGGTCTGACTTCAGTGACAATGCTCAGGATAATTCATAAGAATGCTGCTGCCTCCTCCCAGGCAGAGGACACCCCCACAGGATGCAAGCCTGCCCCTTGGAGAAAGGCTTCTCTACTTTCCTTCTGTTTCCTCAGGTCTCTGGAGCTGGGTTTTCAGAGTCCCCAGCAACCTGTACCAACCTATGCTCAAATAGCTATGGCTGCATGGGAAGAGTTTTGTCCCCACTCTTCCCAGGAAGGCCATTTGAAAGCAGTGGCTGTTGCCTTGGCTGAGGAACTGCTATGCTCTGACCACAGCCCACCTCCTGTTCTCCTCCTGAGGCTTCTGCCCTGAAGTTCCCAAGGCAGCTCTCTCTGGCTCACTGTGTGGCCAGTTTGTGGGGTTGGGCTTCTGCTGTGGTCTCCACCCCTCCTTTCTGCTACATTCCAGCATCACATGACTCCAGATCCATCAGGACCCGTGGGCCTGGCTCTCTGACCCTGTAGGGGGTGATGTCCCAGGCACTTGAAGGTTAGTTTGGGTGCTTGTTTCCGAGTCCCTTGCTCCTCAGTGGCTGCCAGCCTGCCAGATGCTTCAGCATCCTGCTCCATGATTCCCCAGACACCTCCAGTCTCCTGTTCAGCACCCACTCTTTTCACTTGAACCCCGGTGTCAGCCATTACAAAGTGGTTAGGAGCCATGGTCTGGCATGAGTCTGCCTGTGTGCCAGCTTTGCCAGTCACTGCTTGTGTGTCAGTGCAACCACCTGCTCTCCTTGTGCCTCATCTTATCTTGCCATCTCCACAGTGGGATTAATCCCTCCTCCTGCAGAACAGCTCCTGGAGTACCTGCCTACTGGGTGTATTCCTGCATAAAAAACATAACTTCGGTGCATCCCTGTGCAGGCCCTGGCCGTGGGGTACAAAGTGTCCCCTTCCCTCCTCCCTTCAGTTCACCTTTGGTAAGTGGCACAGTCTTGTTTCAAATGCTGAGTCTTCAAATGCTTATCATGTCTGCACAATCACTGTTAAGAGGGTCAATCTAGCAAATGCCTATTTACCGTACATGGGGTGCCTCCAGCAGTGCAACTCACTGGGCAACACAAGCCCAGGGGCCCCAGGAATGAGCTGTTACTGTCCCCATGGTACTACAAGAGGAAGCGAAACCTATGAGCAGTGAGGAAGCTAGAACACAGCACGGCCAGGATTTCAACCTGAGTCTCTCTCCACTCTGAAACCCAGGTTCTCTCACTCTTAGCTTTTTTGATCTCCTAAGTGCCTCCTTGCCCAATCATTATTTGTACACCAAGCAGGGTATATCATTTCCTTTTGCATTCTCTTTTTCTGTATAATTATAACTAAAGCAGAATGTGCACCTCCAAACAGATCAGTAAGAACTGAGACTAAGCAAAGCAACCAATGATATTCTCTCTGTCTCTGTCTGTCTGTCTATGTTAGTGCTGGGGACTGAACGCAGGGCCTTCCAACTGAGCTATATCCTCAGCCCACCTCCCCCACTTTTTTTTTTTTTTTTTTTTTGAGAAGAGCCTAAGTCACTAAATTGCCCAGGCTGGGTTTGAACTTGCAATCCTGCTTCAACCTCCTAGAATGCACCCCCTCCCCTGCAATCCCCTCCCAGGGATTAAATGTGCACCACCACAAAGGGCTGTAACCAGTGATTAGATCAGGCATCAGCTAGAAGCCTTGGGTTTATTCAGGACAAGAGTTTTTTTTTTCTTCCCCAGGGATTGGTTTATATTTAAAATTGAGTTGAACAAAGTCTACTTTAACTTAAAAGCAAAAATGAAGTAAAATATAACAAAAAAATGTTAAAAGCTATAAGGAAATGATACGAACTTTAACAAATGATTTGGACAGAAAAAATCAGGGAATAAACACTTGTTCACACACCTGGCTGCAGTAAATAACAGGTCTCTCACTTCAAGGAAACACTTCTATCTCCCCCACTCCGTACAATGGGCATGGGGGGGGGGAGAAGAATTCACTAACATTACCTTTGTGATGCCTGGTAGGGTGTTTCTTTCTTTTTCAAGCTATTCTTTCACTTCTTAGTAGAGGCAGCCCTCCCTTGGCCTTAATTACCACAATTAAACTAGTGCCCAGCCACACAGTGGGAAGGTGCTGTTAGAGCACACAGATGATTTATGGCTTTTAAGTGGTAACAAAGCACAGCTACAAAGCCAATAGTGCGCTTCCTGGTTTCCTAGCAGTTTTTTCCTTTTTGATTGGGCGGTGGAAGAGACGAGGGCCTTCTGGTTCTTAGGCCCTCATATGTGACAACAGGCAGAGTAGTGGTGGCGCTGGATTGATTTGGATTCAAATACAGGCATTTAGCAGTTGTTGGATACTGGAGAAGTTACTTAATGTGAACTCTGTTATCTCAGACTAGGGATGAGTAGTAAAGGCATGCATTTTTTCTGATAGTACTTACCTGTCATGGGCCAGGTGACATGTGCAGTGCTGGGGATGCAATGGTGAGCAAAACTGGGGCACATTTCCTCCTAGGTAATCATAAATGAAAATGTAAAATGACAACAGCAATACAAGCCTCACAGTGTAGGAACTAGAAACAGATTTGCCTGGTCAAAGAGGCCATGGAACAGTCAAACCTTCACTAATAACTTGAGTCAAGGCCTGTAAAATAAATGGACTTTGCAGAGAGGGGCAGAGGATGAGGGAGATGCAAAGGCCCTGTGGCAGCAGGGAAGATGGCAAATGAGGAAGGCTTGAATAATGGTAGTGTGGATGAGTACATGGTATTGAGGGGGACACTGAGAATAAGTAGCGGCCAGAGCACATAGAGCCTTGGTGCTGCACTGGGTCACTAAGGCATCTTTGAAGGGAAGTGGTTAGAATAACATCAGCATATGGTTAATTTCCATAAACAGTTTTGAAAGTGTTACAAGTTAGCAAATTACACTTGCTGCAGCAGAATCAAGTGTAGGTATTTGATTAGAAACCACATAGAATCATCAGGTTATGGCCACTGGGAGCCATTCCTTCCTGCTCCTTGGCACTGACCTCCAGAAGCAGGAGAACTGGGGAGATACCAGCTGGTCCTCTATGCTGCTGCTCTGGGTCCAGGTTCTGGGGAGGGACAATGGTGCCCAGAGATAAGGCAGGGAGCCTCCTTCTGGTACTCCCCAAAATCTACCCCTGGCTGTGAGTGGTGGTGCACACCTGTAATCCTAGCACTCTGTGGAGCTGAGGCAGGACCTTGGAAAGTTCAAGCTCACCCTGGGCAATTTAGTGACTTAGCAAGACCCTGGAAATAAAAAATAAAAACAAAGGGTTAGGATGTAGCTCACTGCAAAGGTTCTAGGCTCAATCCTCAGTACCACAAAGAAACCAAAAAGCCTACCTTCATTTAGTGTCTTCTAACCACCTGAAGAGCCGAGCAGGTAGAAGAGCAAATCGATCCTAATTATGGTCCATGTTCATCTCAGGTTTCCTCAGTTGGTTTCCTTATTTTATCACGAATGTGCACAGTCACCAGAACAAAGGCCCTATGCTCTTTGCTTTGCTCCCCCAGCGCTGCCTTGGAGGGCAGTTTCCACCAGGTTCCTCATGGCATTCAGGGAGGCTGGAGCTCAGAATCAAAGCCAGAACTGTGCCCTTGTGTTGCAGGGTCCCAGTGTGAAGCTACTCCGTGACCACCCCATGATGTGACACGGCAGATCTGTGAGAATGGCAGAGGCCACGTGGAGCTGCGAGTGGGAGAGGAGCCTGAGAACCGGGCACTGTGTGAGTAGATGTGGACAGAGCCTGGGGAGGGCACAGAGCAGAAGGCTGAGCGTTCCACCTGCTGTTCCCTTGCCATGTGTCACTCAGACCGAGGGTGGATGGAACAGACAGGGAGAGAGGAGACAAAAATTTGTAATTTAGTATCTGTGCCTTTGAGAAAACTGCAGCATCAAGACACAATCAGTCATCTGAACTTGCAGTGTGTGTTCCACTCCTTGGCCTGTTTTCCTTCCAGCCTCCTTATCCTACAGAAACTTAAAGATTAGGCCCATGGTTTTATTCTAATACCAAAGCCACAAACCCTACAGACTTCCAACCTGAAGGAAGCAGCTGTATTAGCTGGATACCACATCCCTAGACTCCAAACACATGCAAACGGTTTGCATTTTAACCCAGCCCACTTGCGGCTGGTCTGACAGACAACAGGTAGATGATAAATAACTCAAGGAATACACATCCTGCATCACCCATCTTGAGGACCCCCCAAGACCACAAAAACACACCTGGCCCAGACCATAATGCTCCTCATTGTTGAGTGCCTGTGCCCCTGAGTGTGGATTGCTCTGATTCTAGCTAATAGACCTGCCTGCGTCTCTTACTGATGTGTGCTGGAATGCTTTCTGCGACAAGTCAGCAAACCTACTCCATGGGCTGGGGAGAGTTGAGGTATCCATTTCCCCCTTGAGTCACCTGCTTGGGCACTGTCTAGTGATAGTCAGAAGACAAGAAGGCACAGAAGATGTCATTCCAGTCATCCAGTGTGAAGCCTCAGCAGGGTTCCTCACCTTCTCCCCAACTCCCACAGCGTGGCATTCCCAGATCCTATCCTTGGAGGTCCCTGCAGCTGTTCTCCATGCAGACAGCTGTGGAGTATATGTACTTCATCACCCAAAGTGCTGCCAAGTATGCGCTTCAAATGCCCCACTAGTGTTAGGATCAGTGTCATGTTAATGATGATATCTGAGAGAAGCCGAAAGTCAAGCAAAAAGCCAAAAAAGAAAAAATAAGTGACAGTCAGATTGGCAGCCACAAAACTCAATTTTTTATTGAAGTACAACATACAGAAGAGCACCCAAACTGAAAGTATATAGCTGAGTGAATTGTCACAATCTGAACACATCAGATGACAGGCAAATGGATCAAGGAATAGAACATTCTAGAAACGGTACCAGGATTTCCCTTGGATTACTGTTCCCTAAGGAGTAACTTGGGTCCCTACTTGTTTCACCTTGCTGGGTGCCCTGTTGTGAGGGACATGCAGACTATTCATTGGCACAGCTGTACAGGATTTGTCTTGTGATGATCCTCATGGGCATTTGGGTACTTTCTGGGTTAGGGTTATTATGAACAATGCAGCTATGAACATTCTAGCACATTTCTTTCAATGAATGTGTGAACACACTTTTGTGGGGTTGGCACCTAGGGTGGATGCATTAGGTCATATGGTATTTACATCCAATTCAGGTTTATTTCATGAATGAATAAAGAATTTACTTGGTAGCGCTTGCAGGCCAAAGAATTAACAGACAGCTAGAAGGGAGCTATAAGAAGATAGGAGGGGGCAGCTTGTTCAGTGGGGCCTCACAGTGGAGACAGCTTGGTCTTCAAAGGGCTCTGCTATCCCATTCCTGGATACTCTTACCAGCAGGCACACCCTTCCTGCAGCCCACCAGCCCCAGACACCTCCCCTGCCACTGTGGCTTCCATGAAATGGTTCTCAGCCTCCTTTACTTCTCTGTTACCTGCTTCAGGTTCACAGCACCAAGCAAGAGGTCCAAGTAGTCTGCCTGGAACCCTGACCACTTGCCTATGGAATCAAGCTGGAAAGGTGTTTGAGGGACAGGGACACCTTTCTGCTTCAGCTTCCTCAGTGGGACGCAGGCACCACATTGCACTAAATGCATTGTATCAGAGTAACATGCCCTTAGAGGCAGGATGGGTAGATGTCGAACACCAAGATGAAAACACAGAATAACAGCTGTTCAATGCAGGCAACCTGAGGGGCAAGGTGGGTTCTCTATATTGGACCTCACTGATCAGGGAACCTCACTGATCACTCACAGGCCAGGCCCGTGCACTTGCCTACGGTGGAAACTGCGCAACAGATGCCTGATATGCTTTCATGGACTGTGCTTTGTATTAGCAGGTTAGTAACAATGATGTAAGCCACAGAATATGGAGACTGGGCACAACCCAAACCACAGAAGGACAGAAGTTGTATCAGCCCATGGAGTGCCCAGTTCTGCTGTGGTCCAAGCACACAGCTCCCTGACTGCACTGAGCTCATCAATGAGAGCCCATGAAACTGAAGATGCTTCCAGCAAAAGCAGCTAGGCATGGTGACGTGTAAAACTGTCTACCAGGCCAGCAAGTGATTAATTGATCTGAAAATTATATTTGCCTCTTCGTAGACAAGTTTATATTCTTCACCCTGAAGCACTGCTATCTTTGAAGTCACACATTCTTCCCTACATTATAGCCTGGCATTTAGTACATGTGTTTGCTTTAACTGATAATCAGAGCTTCCCTCAATTTCCTTCCAGACAGAGAAGCAGAAGGAGTAATTACCATTGTCCCCGGTTTGCAGGTTAGAACAGCTCAGGCACACAATGGCTTGCGCTGTGGTACACAGCAAGCCTCTGGCAGAGCCGGGGGAGAGGCAGTTCCTGAACAGATGGAACAGAACAAACTTAGACACAGAGCCCTCTGTCCTGTGACTTTATCAGGGTGGCAGGAGAGTGGTCTAGGCAGGAATGCAAGTGTCTAGGAATGCAAGAGCTAATGCATAGGTTGAGCCTTTCTCTGGGGATCTAGGGACTGTCAGCAAATGGACTCACCAAGTGCCTCCTGGCAAAGGTAGAGAAGTGTCCTGTTGAGTAGCTGTGGGCCCGTGTTGCAAACGTGTTTGCTTCCCAATGTGTAGGGGGGATTGTTTGCAGGTGTAACTACCTGCAAACAGGTACCTGAAGGTACTCCAGCTCACAAGTCCAGGAAGGGCTCTGGAGTCAGACTGCCTGCACTGACGCTCTGCTTTCCTACTTACTCTATATACTGTGGGTAAACTACAGTATATCCCTGTGCCTCAGTTTCCCCTAAAACAGGCCTACACTCATGCACTTATTGTGGAGGGTTCAACAGGTTAACATGTCAAGGCTCAGACCAGTGGGCAGTATGCCTCAAGCTGTGACACTGTAGTCTGTTTCTAGAGGGTAGGGGTCACCCTTGTGGAGTCCTAGAGATTCCTATCCTGCAGGCTACTCATTTTCATAGGATGATGGAAATGTCACACATGGGTACCCCCCAAGCTGCTGGATGGAACCCTATCTACACATTTCAGCTGGTCCCCTAGCTGTCACTGGATACAGAATTGCTGTCAATGAGACTACACTTTTTCATTTCAATAAATTATTCACTGACACTGATTAACTTGATGTATTTAACCTTGAGCACTGATGTTTAAAAATTGTAAACCCTTAAATCCATACTTACTTTTATATGGCACATTTGTCACATTTGTTATTTGGCTATAAAAATGTCTATTTTCTTTGCTATGAATGAAAATAACATAAAAGTGAAAAAAATTCAATAGTGTGACAAATATAATGAGAAAAAAAAAATGAATTGAGCCCAGCCACGGTGGCTCCCTAGTCTAAGAGCATGCACTATCTTTATGGAGGGTTTCTACAGAGGAGATGGTCCATCTCAGAGGCCTCAGAGGATGGTACAGAAGAACTTCTTCTCCCGGAAGGGGTTCTCTGAGGCGGGTACTGGGATGATGAGGGGGTCCTCCCGCACATGGGCTTCACAGTACGCCAGGAGGTCTGCCGCAGCCTGGGACACCTGGGGGACACAGCAAAGGTTTCATTAGAGGTCTGTTCACAGACTGCATCCAGTGAGGGCCCAGGAGGACATTGATGGCCACAGCAGGCCGGAGGGGATAGGCCCAGAATGGCCTGCAAAACAGCCACATCCAGGCTGCAAAGAGCTGGTGCAAACCCAGGACGTGACACTAGGTCACCTATGGGGGCAGAGGACAGAGGTCAAATGTTCTTGTCATACTCCTATCTGGGGTAAGAGTAGAGGGCCCAGATCAAGCACCTCATGATGGTTCCACTAAGCTGTTTCCGAAACAATAATGCAGAATATGTCCCTGGCCAAGTCAGTGTGACTGTATGTATTATCACCATTATTAGTTGTTTTACTGCAGTCCATTCTCATGACCAAACCAAGAAAGATATTTTGTTCCCGTCAGTACAACATACATTTAGCTGCTTTATAAGACTATGTATTTTTCTTATCTTTTTAAATTCGTGCTTATTAGTTCTACGGGTGAATGGGTTTCATTCTGGCAGATTTGTACATGCATATACTATACATCCTCTCTGTCACTATGACCCTCTCTGTCACTCCTGTCACCTCCTGTGCCCTTCTCTCCTTTCCCTGATCTCCTTCCTCTCCTCTAACAGTCTTCCACCAATGAAAGAAAACAAGCGATACTCGCCTTTCTTCATGTGGCTTATTTCACTTACCACGATGATCTCTCGGTCCGTCCATTTTCCTGCCGATACGATTTTGCATTTTTTTATGGCTACTACTGTACCATGTCCTACATTTTAATTTGGGGTGGCCCTCCCCTACACAGGAGCGGCTCTGGACTGGGAAGCACTCTCCACATTTTCTTTCTAGACTGATAACACAGGACAACTGTGCGTCAGACTGTTCCCAGCTCCAGTCCAGAGGCGGCAGCAGTGCACAGAGATCAATGCACTCGAGAGGGGAGAGAGAGTTGTCAGCTTGATCTGCTCACTCACTGTCTGTGGGGATGACAGGCTGGGCACCAGCTCAGCTGCCTGAGGGCGAGTCACAGCAGCTTAGGCAGCCCTCTCGCGCCTCTTGGACATCAGTGTCTTCTCCTCCAGAAAGACAAAGGCCAAAACATGGGAAAATGTTTCCAGGCCTCTAGTCAGGCAAGCCACACACCATCCCTTCTGGGTTTTTAAACTGTTCATGGTCCAACATTTTACAGAGATTCTTCTGATTTCAAGCCCAGATCCACTCACAAGTACTATAAATAATTCCACCAGAGACATGAAGCTTTTTCCCTCAGATAAATCAACTAGAAGTTGAGCAAATATTCAACATAAAATGTGACTTAGCCTATATTTGCCAAGAGTGTAGAATGGAAGCTAGGCGTGGTGGCACATGCCCGTAATCCCAGCACTTGGCAGGCTGAGGCAGGAGGATGATTGCAAATTTGCGACCAGCCTGGGCTACAACTCGAGCCAAAAGCCAGCCTGAACTGCATAGTGAGACCTTGTCTCAAAAAGACAAAAGACAAAAAAAAAAAAAAAAAAAAAAAAGAGTGTGGAATGGAGAATGAGGCACCAATAAATATCGGGCTAGTGTATGATTCTACTTTTAGTAGCACCATGATCAGTATTTTAAATTCTAAATGATGTTAGGTTGAACGGGAGCATTTGAAGTTTGCAGTGGCTGACAAGACACTTGTGCCAGACATTTCTCAGGTAAGCAGAGGCCCAGGGAAGGACTAAGCCTGCAAGAACCTGGGACACCATCACAGGGATGGCAGCATTGGTGGACACATGAGAACAGGAATTCAGTCCTGAGTGCTCAGCACATGGCTGCAGGACACCCCTGACTGTTCCCTGACTGTCTTAATCTTGACATCTCTCCTCCTCTCTGGTTCCCCACCAGGCCTAGAGATGCAAAAGCTTCTAGGTCTCCCCAGGGTTGCACCAAGGGAGCGTGGTCACTGAACCCATCCAGTGGCCTCTCTCGCAGCCCTGGGAGTGGTCTTCACCGCTGCGAAGTCCTGGTGCAGACTGCAGATGGAGACAACCCTTCCCCCTGGGACTGCTGGGCCTCTGTCCTTGCCTCAGTTGTCCACTGCAGCAGCCTCTCCTAGTTTCCATTTTCCCATCCATTTCATCTTTTGGCCATGTTCTGGCAGATTCCGAATCCTCAGTCATCCTCATTATCTCATTCAGGAAGTGTTTACTGAGTACTTACCTTGTGGCTAATTGAGAGGAAGCAGGGAAAGAACAAGGTGAGACTTTTGCCCTCTAGAACCAATGGAGAAGACTAGAAATAATGACTTCACCATTATAATCAGTATGTGCTGGAATGTCCCAGATGCAGAGAGACAGACAGGGAGCCAATATACAGTCACCTTCCACACACAGGAGGCAGCTGCTGAATGATCACTGATCACAGCAGCTTCCTTCCTCTCGATCAGTTCAATAGTACACATGGTTAGCACCACCCATAGGTGGACTGAGCTAGTTTAATCCTGAGAGCTATCTTGAAGGGTCATCTCCCTGGGGCTGTTGCAGTGTGGACCAGTATATCATAGCCACACATAGGAGGGGCTCAAATATGCTGGCCTTTGGGGGACAGTCCAGTGGAGGGAAGCTGGGTAGGCCACAGTCCCTCTCCCACTGGTGTGTGTTCTTCCTTCCAGCCTAGTGTGCGACACACCAACAACAGCACTGTGAATACCTCGCCTTGCCATTTCTAGGTAGATCTCTGCTAGGAATTTTCTTGTCACCTCCCAAAGGTGATACTGTACTTAATGCCACAATTTTCCTTTCAAGAAAACAAGTTGTTCCTAGATGCCCTCCTTCTGTTGCAGGTCATAGCTGCATTTGCTTGGTCATCACTACACTCCCCTGGGTTCTGTGAGCACACCTGACCTGCAGGAATGAATGCACAGCAAACCCAGTATTGGGGCAGAGTAGTGAGTGCCTGGCTGAGATCAGATGCAGAGACCTGGGTTGAATCCATGGTCCATTAATCTTCCAGATACACTCAGAATTATTATAAATATATAACTGCTACAGTTAGAATGTCCCTCCAAACATGACACTGACATTTAACTGCTGTTGCAACAGGCTTTCAAAGTGGGACCCTTAAGAGCTGATAGGCCAAGTGGGCTTCCAGCTCATGAAAAGGTCAAGGCCTTGACAGCAGGAATGGGTTAATTTTCTTGGAGTGAGCTCTTGATTAAAGGAAGAATTTGCTTGATTTATTTTCTGCCTGCCCACAACCCATGACCCATGATTGCCTGTCCTTCTACCACGTCATGACACAACCTGGAGGTCCTTGCAGGTAGATCTCCCAGTCTTCAGAACAGTGAGAAATAAATTTTTCTTATAAACTACCCAGGCTGTGGGATTTTGTGATAGCTGAAGAAAAGAGACAGAGGCAATTACCCTATAAACAATAGTCTATTTATATACTACTGTGTCTAATGGAATGTAAGTCATCTTACCACAAAATAATCAGGAATCTTCTGCTTTAAGCAGATGTCTCTTTCACAGAGTCCAAAGAGCCCCTTTATTCCTGCACAGCCAAAGTGTTGTGGGTAACTGCTGGCATTTATTGGAATGGGATCAGTCGATATAAAATCTGAGCAATGACCATCTCCATGTGTCTTCATGTGCCTTACATGAAAAGTGACCTACTATGTGACATCAGGCTTTAACCTAAAGCTAGGCAGGAGGAATTTCTGAACCAGCCCTAGACTGATTTTTCTTCCTAGATTGGTTTTGTGGTTGGAGATTTTTTCCTAGAAAATATGGGTTGCAAACATCACTAGATCCCATAAAACATCTGTCACCTTAAAAAACATAAAATAGACAATTTCCTTTTGAAGACAAAAATTTTTACTCTGGTAGAAAACTGGAAACTCCCTTGCTGCTGTTTTCTCATCACATTTCATGCTACCTGTACCTCGAGTCTGCTCTGATAAAATGCCCTGAACATCTCATCTTCTGCCTCAGTTTTCCACCGTTAGAGACACAGGATAGTAGATATTGAAAAGAACCAGTAGCCTGGGAGCAACTGTGGAATTTTACCATTGCATTTCAGAGTAAAAGAGGTGATTAAAACAGCCTAAGTCAGTGCATAATCCTGTTAGTTGCGCTATAATTACAAGCTTCACTGATGGGGGAGAATGTTGCAATTGCTATAGTCACATTCCGTGAAAAGACAGATGACATAATTACTATTCTTGCTGTGACACCCACCATACTTATTTTGTGCATCCAAAGTACAGAGATCTGTACCTATTTCTCAGTGATGTTGGTCTAACTGAACAATACTATTTGGAATCAAAAGCATCTTTGTTGGTTTGGCTGTTCCTTCCTCTACTCCAGAAAACAAAGCAGGATCATAGTTAAGAGCACAGCTGGGTTGTAGCTGGCATGATGCCATGGTGCCTCCTACAAGGTCAGACTGCCATACTTCACACAGATGCCAGAGCTGGCGCCCTACTGGATCCACAGGACATGACAAGTATAACCCTCTTCACCTCTAAGTTCTGAGCAAATGCTGCACGATGTGTTGAGAATTTCTTGTAACATTGCAAAATATTTGAAACCAGCACGTCAGTTCCTAACAGAGTCTCTGGATACTTTCATAGTATGGCTTGTACAGATCCCAGACCAACATAGGCAATTCTGTCATTAGCAAATGGCCTTGGTAGGGAGGGTCTTCTATGCACTCAGGGAGTCTTAGGCCATGACACCACCTAGTTGGGAGGAGGTGGAGTTATTTCTAAAATTTAGTGAAAACCAGAGAGGGCAGTGACAGGAGACGCATGTGAGTGACAGAACAATGTAATAACACCCCCTTTGAACTGTAAGGGCAAATACCCATAATTGTGGGTTAGCCACTATCATCACCACAAAGGCCTTTTCCCCACATATCAAAAGTTGACTGCATATTGAGAGGTAAGTCTAGGATGTATGAAAGAAGGTCAGTGTCACCGCATTCACAGAAGAGCAAGTTATCACTACACAGCCCCGTGACAGGCCTGTTTGAGTAGGACTGACCCACACCCATCCTGGACCTTGGCACAAACAGATCCTTCCAATATGCTGGCTAAAGCTCTACCTGAATGACCACCTCTCGAATCTGATATTTCTCAATATTCTACACCGAAAGCCAAGACTTGGGCATTCTGCAAGTTTACCAGAAGTGTAACAAGTACGATGTTGGAATCTAGCAAGGTGAATGATGAAGACCGCAGAGACCCCACCTAAGGTCCGAGATCCAGGGGAATTTCAGGAAGTGGCACATTTTACTTCTCTTAGGGAGAAGCACAGAGCTCAGAAGCATATCGTGTGTGATGGCTCCAGGTGCTGTGTCCTTCTGGGCAGGATGCTCAGAGATTTCACTTCTCCAGCTGGCACCTGCTGGTCTGCAGCCAAATAATGCAATGGACACCATCCTGCCCACAGGGGCTGTTACTCCCTCACTCACTGCCTGCCTTCTGCAAGGAAGGAAAAGACGTTTGGAAGTAGACCTGAGGTGGTTTCTCTGAGATGATCAAGGCAATGCAATACCCATGGTGCCCTGGCCCAAACAACCTTCCTGGCTTGCAGGGTCCTTCTGGTTTATTTTGAAGGCCACTCTCCTTTTATCGGATCCCACTTCTACAACTGAGAAGCACCCTCCCCTTGCAGGTAGTGATTTATTTCTAAATATGATTTCAGGAAATCAGCATCAGAATCACTTTATAAGTATGTCACACTAACAGTGTTTCTTAAGGAGGGCGACACAACAAAGGAAGAAGTTAAACCTAAATCAGAAGCTAGCAGGAGCTGGACTAAGGAAGGTCACTGCACCGGGTTCAGACTAGACACACTGAAAAGCCAACACATACATGCACTGCTATCACTACACTCCCGGCTGTGCCAAGGACATACTGCAACTTGTGTTCTTTTTCTTTTAGGAAGGTCTTTCTTTCTCTTTCTCTCTTTCTCTCTTTCTCTCTTTCTCTCTTTCTTTTCTTTTCTTTTCTTTTCTTTTCCTTTCCTTTCCTTTCCTTTCCTTTCCTTTCCTTTCCTTTCCTTTCCTTTCCTTTCCTTTCCTTTTCTTTTCTTTTCTTTTCTTTTCTTTCTTTCTTTCTTTCTTTCTTTCTTTCTTTCTTTCTTTCTTTCTTTTTGTTCTGACACAAGGTCTTGCTATGTAGCCCAGGCTGGACTTGAACTCACAGTGATCCTCCTGCCCCAGCCTCACTAGTGCTGGGATTACAGGAGTATGCCACCAAACTCGGTTCTTCCCATCTTTATATTCAACACTGTCTTAATCACTCCTTTACCTGGACTTCCCCAAACCTTTTCAGTGGACTGTGAGCAACCAATCACAACAGGACGGTTTCCCTGATTTTGCTAATCTTCAGTTTTCTACATTTGACATTTCAGCCTCAGTCTTCCTTCTTAACAACTATTTGCATTTGATTTTAGAATTTTCTGGCTTGGCTGCATAAACTTAACCATGTGTTTTATCTTCTGGGAAAAACAAAACCATAGGAAACATATTTTGCTCTTTCAAAAGAATTCACACTCTGGTGTTATTGCTTATGCATTTCCTAGGAAAAGTGTTAGAAAAAATTAAGGGTAAAACATGTGTTAAAGAGGCATTTGTTTGAAGAAGTATGAGAAAAAACTCTAGCTCAAATAGAAATGTGTAAAAGCCAAGAGCTAGATGCCCGAAGGCCACAGATGGGGCCTGGGTAATCCACTCTGAGGAGGTGCAAAGAACCCCTAACTAGTTTACACTTAAAGCTTGAATGAATGTTACAATTTTCATGTAGAGTGATTACATAAAAACATGGCCATATCTGGTGTCTAGCTGTCAGTGCCAAAAAAAAGGAGGAAGACAAAGATTTTGTATGAAGTGAACAGTGCATATGCAGATAATTAGATTTGCTTAAACACCAATGCCTAGGTTTGTGACAGTGTGCTTGGGGCTAACAGTGTGCTGGTGAGATCTCAGTGGAAGGAACAGAGAGGATTCCTCTTCTCTTCACTACCCTGCAGCACAGCACACCCTTCCTTCGAGATACCCACACACCACCAGGATGTATAAGAGACTATCACAGAGGATGGAGGGGAGCGCAGTCCTGGGTGGAGACTCCTAGAAAGAAGTGACTTCTAGGAAGAACACCATTATTGAAATGGCTTTACTGTCTGACAAGAACAATCTTTATATCTTTGTGAACTGTGCGTGCGTGTCTGTGTGTGTGTAGGTGTGGCTGTGTGGTACTTCGGAGCAAATCTAGGGCCTTTGCACTAAGCTACATCCCCAGTCCTTCTTATTTTACATTTTGAGATGGTATCCCATGAAATCACTAAGTTGCCTGGGCTGGGCTTCAGTTAGTAATCCTCCTGCTGCATCCTCCCAGAATGATGGGGCTACAAGTGTGAACATTTTTTTTTTTTAAAGTAGAAGGATAGAAGTAAAAATCAACCAAAATTTCATCCCTTGTTGGTAACACTGGTACATGTCATCCACCCACACTTGTACATGTGGCTTTGCCCGCTTTGTACACACGTACACTGTTCTGTGATGTGCTTCCCCATTCCATGCACACAGAGCTGTCAGTGTTGGCATCACAGGATAGCACTGTTCCTTCATAACGCACTTAGCCAATGCCTACTGATGGATGGTTATTTTCAAATTTTTTTTAACATTTTAAATAGTGCTTTGATAAATCTCTTACAGCCCTTCATTACTTGTGAGACTGTCTTCTCAGGAAACATTCCCAGAAGTGGAATGCTGGGTCAGACAGCATGCACTGCGGACACACATATCGACTGTCCTTTGGGAACTGTGCCAATTTCTACACCCAACAGCAAAACATCTGCACCCCCTGGGGCATCGCTGGTGGGGGACCCTGAACTCACAAGAATGGAAAACATCAGTGCTCAGCAGGTCAGTGCTGGTTTTTAGCCACATTTCTTACACTCTTATAAAGAAAATGCCTCTTCCTATGGTTGAACATTCATATATCTTCTTTATAAATTGCCCACTTGCATGTAGCTTGCACAATTGGCAAAAAGAGAGCTTTTCTTTTTTACTGTTTTTTTAATCTTCTTATTTTTCAGCAATTATATGTTTTATAGTTAGCAAATATTTTATTTTTTTGTTGGGAGAATTTTATTTCATAGAATTAAAAATATATAGTCAAAACTTTTACCTTATGAACTATGAATTTTAGGATATGATTAGAAAGGCTTTTACAAATTCATAAACATCAAAACATCTACTCCTGCTCTTCTGGGAAGATGGCAGAGTGGTAAGCAGCAGAAACAGAGCCTTTCTGAGATTTGGTGTCCAGACACTGGAAATACAGCAATGTGAGGAAGGAAAGGAGGATGGTGAATCTCTAGGACCCAGGAAGGATCTGAAGTGAGAACTGTAACCCAAGGGGAGAGCAAAAAGTGAAACTTCAGTGAAGAAGAAGGAGGTGACAGGTGGTGCTTTCCCCTGAGCCTGGATTCACTGCATAAAAGGAACGGCAGACAGATGCATGGTGACTACTGGTGACTCCAGAGGCCTCCACAGAGAAATGCAAAAGTGGAGTAGAGCAGTGGATGCAGTGGCTGGTGAGTTATGCAGGTTCAGACATCCTGTAGGAGAGGTTGATGGGCTGGGAGTCCTCTTGGAGATGACTCATGGCCAGAAACCAGCCCAAACTTCAGCAGAAATAAAGGCGCAGGTTTGCTAGGATTGCTAGCTATCCACTACCTTGCTGTGAAGCTACTGCTGGGTTGCTGGGATTAATCAACATGGATCTGGATTCTGTCTGCCCATGTTGTCTACCAGTGACAGCAGAGTCACTTCCTTAAGTGGATATTTTTTTCTCATTTTTTCCCGAAGTTTTTTTTGTTTGTTTTTTCTTCATTATTTGTTCTTATTTTTATATGAGTGTGAACACGATTTCTAGTTTTTGTTATTGCTTTTCTGTCCTGTTCTGGTTTTTATTTCTTATCTCTTTCCTGCCTTGTCTTCTTCACTGGTTTTCCAAGTTTGCATAACCCTTCTTTGTCTTCTAGCCTTGTTTCTAATCTCTTTCTCTTCTATTTCTCTGTCTTTCCAACCCCTTTTAAATTTTCTACCCTGAGGGTAAAATTGCCATATTGAGAGCTTGTTTAATGCATATAATTTCCTGTTTTGTTTTAGATTTTGTTACACAACCATAAATCTGGTTTATATGGCTAAAGGTGGCCAATTAATAGTTACCTCATTTCATCATTTTCCAGGCTGGGTTTGATGTTATTGTTATTGCTGACTGTACCACATTAGCCAAAGTGACATAACGGTTCTAACCAGTTGTTCTTCCTGGTATACTAAGACTGAGGTTGCCAAGGGACATAAAGAATACATAGGCCAGTGCCAAAGAATGAGGGGCTGGACCAGGTAGGTAGGAACTTCTCAGCTCTAATAAACTGAAGAGGTAGGATCTTGCAACAGACTCAAAACCAAAAGTCAGCTATACCTAACAGACACTTCACAGAAGTAGTCACTTCCTAAGAATTCTAAACACTAGCAATAATGCTACTCACCATAGCAATTTACAAGCATCAATCCAGGCATTAAATTTAAAAAGAGAGAGAGAATGAGAAGACCCTTAAACATATGCAACCCCAAATTTCCAGCTCATCAAAGGCAAACCTAAGGGGCAATGAGGTGGAACAACCCAAAAGCCACATATTTGGAGTCTCTGAAGTGGTAACAGTGGAAATAACAAAGCAAATGAATGAGGCTCTAGAAAAAATCAAAACAGGAATAATTTCTCAGATAACTACAGAGATGATGAACACAATGAAAGACGTGGTTAGTGACTCTAGAGCAGTTACAGA
This sequence comes from Dolichotis patagonum, assembly GCA_004027295.1. Taxonomy (NCBI): domain Eukaryota; kingdom Metazoa; phylum Chordata; class Mammalia; order Rodentia; family Caviidae; genus Dolichotis; species Dolichotis patagonum. The sequence goes on from PVJX010010707.1 coordinate 47,010, forward strand.
TTAAAAAAAATGGAGGAGTTTAAGAAATTGAAGGGAACTGTGAATGTGAAATGGAATCCATGAAACATACTCAAACAGATATCCAGATTAAAAATTCCATTGAAAGTATACATAGCAGAATGAGCCAATGTGAAAACATAATCTCAGATACAGAAGACAGGTTTGCAGTGAGTAATCAGGAAAATAAGACTTCTTAAAAATAGCAAGGGATGTCTCTTATGTTGCCTTCTTGTGTTCTGTTTTGTTGTGTTTAATTTTACCCTCTTTAAAAAAAACTATAAGCCAGTAACTCTAATAAATATAGATGCAAAAATTCTCAAAAATGCTAGCAAGCCAACTCCAATAGCATATTAAAAAGATTATATACCATGATGATAGGAAAATAATATATGTGTTTTATGGATAGATGAGTAGACACACAAAATACGTTATATGCGTACAAGTGAGAATTACTGATATTTAAGTAATTACTGTCACATGCTACAAAATAGACTAACCTTCATGTCATCATGCACGTGAAATAAACATTACAGTTCTAAAAAAAAATAGCAAGGGACTATGAGAAATCAACCTAGCAGCTGCTGGATGATGCAAAGATGAATAGCAAGATTGATTGAGTCAATGAAAAACCAGGAGACAGAACAAATGACATAAAAACCCTGTTCACAGAAGTCATGACAGAAAACTTCCCCTGTAAGGGAAAAAGAATTTGACATACAGATAAGGAAGGCATCAGGACTCCAATTAGACATGATAAAAAAAATCTATACCAAAGTATATAATAGTCAAGATTCCAGAAATGCAACACAAGAATAGAATATTAAAAGCTGTTAGAGGAAAAATAACAAAACAAAAAAACCCCAACAACAAATATTCTATAAAGGAAATCCCATCAGAATCATGACAGGCTTCTCACCACAAACACTCAAGTCAAGGAAAGCTTGGAATGAAGTATTTTGAGACCTGAAAGAAAACAACTTCCAACCCAAACTGGTGTACCCTACAAAACTATCTTTCAAAATTGCTAGAGAAATAAGATACTACCATGACAATGCCTGAAGAGATTCATGAACATCAAACCAACACTAAAAAATGTTCTGAAGGACATTCTAGAAATAGACAAAAAGGACATTTCCATAAAACCCAACAGAAGGTACATACCAGGCAAGGAAAACAATTACACAGAGAAGAAAAAAAGGGATCCAGCAACAGAAAAAGAATATGACAAGAATAAGTCAATACATATCAGTTACATACCATTAATGTTAATGTTCTCATTTCATCAATCAAAAAAAACAGAGTGGAAGAATGGATGAAGAAGTAAGATCCAAAAATATGCTGCATACAAAAACACATTGAATTAAAAAAGAAATTCATAGACTGAAAGGTCAAAGGATAGAAAACAATATTCCATGCAACAGGATCCCAGAAAAAAGCAGGGGTAGCTATTCTATGTGAAGACAAAGTGGATTTCAAACCAAGACTGATTAAGAGTGACAAACAAGGTTACTACATATTTGTAAAGGGAATAATCCAAGAGGAAGAGATAAAAATCATAGATATATATGCACCAAATACCAGGGCACCCAAATATAAAACAAATATTAACAGATGTCAGAAATCGAATAGTCACTAACACAACTGTAATAGGGGATCTCAATACTCCACTGTCACAAATATTGCTTGTGATGTTTAGTGTTTCACTGACTTTGCAGCTCGAGGGCCAGTGGTCTGATCAGAGGATAGTGGTACACAGTGTGGCACCTATGGGGGAATCTCCTTCTGAATGTGGTAGCCATTGTTAATTCCCTATTATCTTGTTTTGAAGTTCTGTGTCATTTTCATTATTTTACTTGGTTTGGTTTCATTATTTTACTTATTCTGTTTTGTCTTGTTTGATTTTATTATATCTGATGGCACAGGCAGCTATTTCAAAGATAACAAGATATATTATGGTAGCCATTTTGGATTTACTATTATCTTTGTTTTGAAGTCCTGTATTGTTTTCATTGTTTTGTTTTTATTGGTTCTATTCTGTTATGTTTTGTTTGATTTTCCTATGTCTGATAATATGGGCAGCTATTCTGAAGACAACAAGAGACATTACAGTAGCCATTGTTGATTTCCTATTATCTCATTCTTTGTTTTTTGGTTTTTGGTACCAGGTATCAAACTCATGACCTTGTGCTTGCCAGGCAGGCACTTATGTCACTGAGCTAAATCACCAGCCCTGTTTTTAAATTCTGCGTCACTTACACTGTCTTGTTTTGATTGGCTTTATTCTGTTTTATTCTCTTTAAAATAAAAAAATTATTAAAAAATGGAAATGCAGAAGAAATGGACAGATTTCTAGATACATATGAACTACTGTAACTGAATCAAGAAGATATAAAAATTCTAAATAAACTAGTATCAGTCAATGAAAGTAAAGGCAAAATTAAAAACCTACCAAGAAAGAAAAGCCCAGGCCCTGCCAGAGTCATGGCTGAATTCTACAAGAAATTTAGAGAAGACCTAATACCACTACTTTTCAAACCCTTTAATGAAATTGAAGGGGAAAGATCACTCCCAAATTCATTCCTGGAAGCAAGCATTACCCTTAATACTGAAACCAGAGAAGGACCCAACCAAGAAAGACAACAACAGACCAATCTCCCTAATGAACACAGATGTAAAAAATCTCCAATAAGATACTGGCGGGCCAGGGATATAGCTCGGCAGCACAAGTGCCTGCCTGGCAAGTGTGAAGTCATGAATTCAATCTCCAGTACAAAAAAAAAAAAAAAAAAAGATACTGGCAAACAGAATGCGGCAAATCATCAAGAAGATTATATACCATGACCAAGCAGGATTCATCCCAAGGATGCAGGGATGGTTCAACATACACCATATTAACAGCAATTTAATATACCATGTTAACATAATCAAGGACAAAAACCATATGATCATCTCAATAGATGCAGAAAAAGCATCTGACAAAGTCCAACATCCATTTATAATAATAACCCTATAGAAAGTTGGAACAGCCATCAATCTGATAAAAGTAATTTATGACAAATCAATAGACAACATAATACTAAATGGACAAAAACTGAAAGCTTTCACTGTAACATCAAGGATAAGACAAGATGTCCACTGTCATCATGCTTATTCAATATAGTTTTGGAAATATTAGCCAGAACAATTAGACAAGAGAAATAAAAGGAATAAAGATAGGGAAAGAAGAATTTAAATTATCATTATTTGCAGATGGCATGATACTCTACATAGAAGATCCCTAAAACTCCACCGAGACTTCTAGATTTAATAACCAAATTCAGTAGTATAGCTGGATAAAAGTTAATACTCAAAAATCATTACTATTCCTGTATACAAATAACAAACTCATTGAAAGACAAATTAGGGAATCTACATCTTTCACAACAGCACCCAAAAAATGAAATTTCTAGGAATCAATCTAATCACATAAGTGAAAGACCACTACACCGAAAACTACAGTACTCTGAAAAAGGAGACCAAGAGAATATCAGAAAATGAAAAGATATTCCTTGCTCTCAGGTAAGAAGACCCAATATAGAGAACATGGCCATACTTCCAAAATTGTTATACAGATTTAATGCAATCCTGATTAAAATCCCAACAGCATATCTCACAGAATTAAAGAAAAGAAACCTAAAATTAATTTGGAACCAGAAGAGACTTAGAATAGTAAAGGTAATTCTGGGCAACAAAAGCAAGTCAGGGGACATGACAATCCCTGACTGAAATTATGCTACAAAGTTACTGTGATAAAACAGCATGGGAGGGCCAGGGATTTAGCTCAGTGGCATAAACACCTGCCTAGCAAGTGCGAGGTCATAAATTTAATCCCTGGTACCAAAACAAACAAATGAATAAACAAAAAAACCATCATGGGACTGGCAAAAACAAACAAACAAACAAACAAACAAACAAACCCAATGATCAACTGAACAGATTAGTAGATGCAGAAACAACTCCAAACACACTCAGCCACCTTATCTTTGACAAAGGGCCAAACATTTTCACTGGGAGAAAGACATCTTTTTAATAAACGGTCCTGGAAAAACTTGCTTTCTACATGTGGAAGAGTAAAACTAGACCATATCTTTCACCATGCACTAAGCTAAAATCAAAATGGATCAAGTATCTAAATATTAAAACAAAAACATTAAATGTTCTGGAAGAGAGAATAGGTAGAATTCTTGAAGACACTGGTGTGGGCAAGGACTTTATGTTAAGCACAAAAAAGGCGGCAGTGTGAGTGCACAGTGAGAAGTGAGCGCTACAATCTGAGGAAAGAGCCTCGGCCACACAAACCTTTCCTGATGCCTTGATCCTAGATCTACGGCTTCCAGAATGTGAAAAAATAAATTTGTTGTTTAAGTCACAGAATCTGTAGTACTCTGACAGCCCAAAAAGACATTCATCTGATATTTATTTGGGTAAAAGTAGCAAAGTATGCAGTTTTTATTTTCCAAAGTGCTAACAACTTTTTACAACATTTATTAATCATCTATTTCCTGCTGATGTGAGATGCCATCTGAGTCATACGCTAAATTCCCAATATACGTGGGTCTATTTTTGACATATCTTATTTTGTCGCATTGATCTGTCTGTTCTAGAAACAGAATCAGAAACCTTTAAGTATAATTTTATATGTTTTAATACATGGCTAAATACATATTTTAACACATGGTTTTAATACATCTATGTATCTTCCTTTAAAAGAAACAATAACTTTCTGGGGGAGGGGATAGCTCAGTGATAGAGTTATTACCTTGCATATACAAAGGGCCCTGAGTTTAATCCCCAGTACTGCAAAGTACTGCAAAGAAGAGATGCTTTCACGCAATTTTCATCTAATCTAACTAGAGTAATTTAAAGTTTGGTTTCCTCAAAACTCAAAATAGAGTTTTAATAATATTTATACTGAGTCCATGTATGTATGTATGTATTTATTTTGTTACTGGGGACCAAACTCATGACCTTGTGCTTGCCAGGTAGGCACTTATGCCACTGAGCTAATATATCCCCAGCCTCTTATTTATTTGTTTTGAGACAGGGTTTCACTATACAGTTCTGGGGCCTTAAAATCACTTTGTAGCCCATACTGGCCTCAAATTCTCAGCAATCTTCCTGCCTCAGCCTTCTGAATGCTGGGATTACAGGGCTGTGCCACCACATCCAGCCTTATCTATTTATTCAGAGAGAAAAGATATTTTAAAGTATTGATTCTGCCAGCCAGGCATGGTGGCACACTCCTGTAATCTCAGCACTCGAGAGGCTGAGGCAGGAGGATCACTGCAAGTTCTAGGCTACAAAGTGAGCTCAAGGCCAGCCTGAACTGCATAGTGAGACCCTGTCTCAAAAAAAGATAAAAAAAAATTGATTCTGCCTATTGCAGAACAAGGTATTCTGTTAACTGAATCTTCTTTGATATCTTGAGTATTATACATTTAATACAAGACATTCTAAAAGTCAGTCCCATTGTTTAGCAGAGTTTCAAAAGGTTCCTGATGCTGATGCATATTCTCACCACTGCCACCATTAAGTGTGTTGTATTTTATGCAAAAAATGGATCTGCACTAGTTCTGCTTTACAGGATTTTTTGAGGTGTTTCATGAGGGATGATTTTAAGAATGGTGTCCTTGCTATTTTAGATAAAGAATTCTTAGGTTCTCATTTTATAAAGCATAATATGAGGAAATGTTGGGAAAATGGGCAAGTTGTATGGTAAGAGTGTGGCATGTGCTTCCCAGTCCTTGGTGACAAACCAGACAAAGCAAGCAATAAGTTGGACACGTGTATTTGTATCTCTTGACATTTCCTCATCTTTTACTCGTGTATTTTTGATGTAGTTGGCCATGTCTGGCTATTTACAAATGGCCAAACTGCCCATCAGTGAGGTCTCATCATTCCATGCCTTTGCCAGTATTTGACAGTCAGGTTTTTGCACTTTAGCCATTTACTAGATATGTTGTGGATCTCATTGTTTTAATTTGCAGTTCTCTAGAGAAATTGATGTTGAACAACTTTTCCTATACTTCTCACTATTCATGTATCACCTTTGGTGACACAGATGCTCTTTAGATTTTTTTGTCCAATTTTAAATGTGTTCTCATTGCTGAATTTTAAGAGTTCTTTATATTTTATCTCCTAGCAATGGAACCCCTTCTCCAGTTGGAGGAATTATCTCATGTCCTATTATGGGAAAAGATGATTTCTCTTAGTAGGATCTAAAAAGTTGAAATACTCACTTTCCCAGAATCCCCTGTCACTTGGGCACAAGCTTGTGACCTTGGTTCTGTCTATAAGAAACACATATTTGACCAAGGATCCAAGAGGCAGAGAATAGCACCTTTTCTTCTGGTGGAAGTGACAAAGGTCCTGGCTGAAGGTTAGATTCCTAAAAGGGGGGAGTTTTCAAAGATGGCAGACCTAGAGGCAGCAGGATATGGAGCCTCTCTGAGAGAGACAGCTCAAATGCCAGAATAGAACACCCTGGAGAGATCCAAACAGAGTGAGATGGACTCTCTCAACCCAGAAAGAAACTGAAGGGAAAGAGATTGCTTGAATACGAGGTCCCAGGGCTACCATTAGAGAAGTTAAGATCAGCAAGCACTGCACTGTCAACGAGCCACCTGAAATCATGCCTGAGATCCACTTGAGTGACCAAACCCACGCCAAAGCCACTGGCTTGAGTGGCTGGAGTGTGGAGCTGAACAGCCCTGCACGTGGCTTGCCCAGAACCTGCCCTGCACGCGATCCACCCAGAGGCACCGTGAATTCCCACTGCAGCCGCACTGAGGTCAGAGGTTGGGGAGCCCAGCAGTTCTCGGGGACCGGCATCAACACGCAGTGAGTGATGGGAATGGGACCCTCCCGCGGGAAAGAGGCAACCAACTAGACGACATATTGGAGTTGGGCAGGACAGCCCTGGCTCTGTAAGGAAGCGGCTTCAGTTGGTTGCTCCCCTCGCAGAGTGGATTGGTGGGATCTGCTTGGACTGGGCTGGGACCCAGTGGGTCATCACAAATCAATTGGTTCCCTGAGGGCAGCGCACACTGATGCAGTGAAGGCCTGTGAAGGTCGACTGGTCCGGAGGGCAGGAGCCAGCGTATACTACCTTGCTTGCACTTTACTTTCTGATAGCGGATGGTAGAAGGCAGAAGCCCCTGGCCTACATGCTCCAGAAGAACCCTAACCAACAAGAAACGGGGGTGGGAATTACACTATACACTTGTATGGAAGGAACCAAAAACATGATGAGAAAAAGCCCCCAGTCCCCAACCCTGAGAATATTGATCCAGGAGAGGTAAATATAAAAGAGACTGAGGGCAGCAAACATGAAACATCAAACACAGCATTAGTGGACATAAAGAGCTATCTTTGGGACCTTGTAAATGAGATCAAAACTGAAATACTAATTCAAGTTAAACAAGAGATAAGTAGATTAATAAAAGAAAGGCTGGGCATCTCTCAAGAAGTCACAGACAGAAGAATGGAGGAACACAAAAGGAGAGAAACGTTCCATGAAGAATATAAAAAAAACCTAGAATTCATGAAGCAGATTCAAAGAGGTTACCAGCAAACTAAAGACTCCATAGAAAGTTGGCAAAACTCCTTGAAAGAAACCAAAGGTAGACTATCAAAAATTGAACACAGGCTTGCAATGTGTGATCATGAAAGGGAAGATCTCTTAAAAATAACAAGGGAGCAGGCAGTAACAATACAAAGGCTAGAGGACGACAAGAGGATCTATAACTTAAGAATAAAGCATGTGAATGAAGAAGCAGGAGTCAAAACAGAAGAACTGCAAAGGCTATTCACAGAAATTATTAAGGAAAATTTCCCAAACATAGACAAAGGAAATGATATGCAGACATATGAAGCATACAGAACTCCAGCCACCTACAATCGAAACAGAGCTACACCCAGACACATAATAATCAAGATCCCAGAAATTCAATATAAGAACAGAATATTAAAAACCATCAGAGAAAAGAAACAGATCACCTATAAAGGAAAACCCATCAAAATCATGGCAGATCTCTCAACACAGACCATCAAGTCAAGAAGATCTTGGAGTTAAATAATTCAAGCCCCGAAGGAGAACAACCTCCAGCGCAGACTGATGTATCCTGCAAAACTCTCTCTAGAAATTAATGGAGAAACAAGATGCTTCCATGACAAAGAGGAACTAGGAGAATTTGTGACCACCGGTCCAACCCTACAAAAAATACTGAAGGACATTTTAGAAAGAGAGAAAAAGAATACAAGCATTTCAGAAACAGTGGCAGAGAGGCCTCAGTGAATGAGGCAGACAGTGGAGTGGAAGAGAAAAATAGACTATCAATGGTAGAAAAATAGAATAGCAGAAATGAGGCAGAGAAGATTGGCTATATTCTCTAGTATAGAGGGCCTCGAAATACTAACAGAGAGAAACACAGGCAGAGTAGATCAAGAGATAGGGTCCATTGAGATGCTCTATATAAGGAGGCAGTGGGACCCAAAACAAGCAGTGCACCCCATGGGAGTGAAAGGGGAGGAATTGTCTAAAAAAGGAAGGCAGAAGATATTGTTAATGGGGTAACAAGATTTAAAATCTACATTACTCTCATCACTCTGCTTGGATGAATTACACGCTACTCCAGTTTGTCTACTTACACTAGACTTGAGGACAAGGCCAGCTATCCCAAAAATAAGAGGACATATTATGGTAATCATCCTTAATTTCCTATCAATTTAACCAGAAGCCCTGGGCCGGGGATTTAGCTCAGTGGCTTAAGCGCCTGCCTGGCAGGCGCGAGGTCATGAGTTTGATCCCCGGTACCAAAAAAAACAAAAAACAAACAAAAAAAAACCCCAGAAGCCCTGTATAACTTATACTGTCTTATTATGACTGATCTTATTTGAATCTGGTTTGTTAGAGTGCTATCTTGTATTGACTGATTTTATTCAAATCTGTTATGATTGATAGCATCAAGTCTAAGAGTATAGGCAACTACACTGAAGATGACAAGATTCACTAAGATACCCACTCTGGTTTGATTATTGCCTGCTT
>PVJX010010708.1:0-55978 GCA_004027295.1 Dolichotis patagonum
CAGTTGTCTTTTTATGCTGTTGGGAACCATTTTCAGGTGGGCCTCCTACACCCAGCACCACACGGATTCCATTCACCTGGGTTATGAGCTGAGCTGCATGGTGGTTCTGTTTTGTGCCCTGTAGGGTTAAAGGAGTTTTCTCTCCGGAAGCCTGGACGAGGGGACATAATCATGAGCTATCCATATGTACAAAGTCGGTGCCTATGAAGAGATGGATGCCCCTTGGTATATGAAATGGGAAGAAAAACCTTTACGTGCACAGTTATCAAATGTATTGCCTTCGAACTCTCCCTTTGATGCCTGCTACTGCTCTGAGCCCCTTAAATATTTTTCCATTTCTAGTTGTAAAACACCAAGTTTTGCCACTAGGAGCACTAGAAACAGACTGCAGGAAGAAATGATTTTCTGGAGGTGTTTCTCTCAGCAGGCTTCTGCAGGGCACGCTCGGCTTCCCCAGTCCTAACCTCTGGTTGTGCAGGCAGCATTTCAGCATCAGCATCTACCATCTCTAAGTTCTTTAGAATGCTCTTCGCTTTTTATGGGGCAGTTCCTCAATATGCTAATCATGATATAATTGAGATAGTGTATTTCTTAATATTTTTTTCTTTTGTAAAATGTTTTATTTTAAAGACAGTAAAACAAAACAGAACAAAGCAAATCAGAACAGAACAATGCAAGCAACACAGGACTTTGCAACAGGACAACAGGACATCAGTAGCTACCATGATGTCTCTTGTTTTCTTCGAAATAGTTGAGCATACCTTCACACACATTAATATCAAACATAACAAAATAGTATAGAACCGTTCAAAAGAATGACAGCATTACAGGACTTCAAAACCAAATAACAGGAAATGAACAGTGGCTACTGTAATATCATATTTTCCTCAAAAAAAGTTGTTTATACCATCACACATAATAAAATCAAATAAAACACAACAGGATAGAACCAATAAAACAGAAGAACAAAATCATGATAAGACTTCAAAACAAGGTGATAGTAATCAGCAATGGCTGCTGATTTGAAAATGTCTCATTTTCTTCAAACTAGCTGTTCATACTATCACACATAATGCAATCAAACAAAACAAAACAGAATAAACCAATTAAACAAATGAATAAAAGCATTATATGACTTCAAAACAATATAATAGGAAACCATGATTGCTATAATACATCCCATTGTATTCAAAATAGCTGCCCCTACCATCAAACAGAGTAAAATCTAACAAAACAAGACAGAACAAAGCCAAACCTAACAAAATTGTAAAAACAATACAAGAGTTCAAGACAAGACAATAAGAAATTAACAGTAGTTACCACCTTTCCCTCCCAGGTGTTTCCTCCCCTATCATTATTCTGCTTTTTGGATTCCATTAATTTCTTCTGTTTCCTATGCTAGGGTTCATGCGTATGAGTTCAAACTGTTTCACCCATGAACATGATCTCCAGTTGCGTCCATTTACCTACAGGAGCCTTGAGATTATTCTACTTTATAGCTGGGTAGCTTTCCGCTGCATGGAAATACTATATCTTTCTCATCCATTCTGTGATTGATGGGCAAGTTACTCTTGCTTTTTTTCTGGTCTCCTTTCATATGGAGCAACTATTTTCTCTCCTTTGATTTTCAGTCTATGAATTTCCTTTCCAGTTAAATGTGTTTCTTGTATACAGTATATCAATGGATCTTGTTTCTTGATCCATTCTCCCTGTGTTTCTTTTTATTGCTGACCTGAGGCCATCTATCTACATTAATGGCTACAGTGGGCACACATCAGTTCATCTCTGCCCTGCTATCCTCTTGTTGTTGGCCCTCCACTTTTCCCCTTCATTCAATTGCCTGTCCTGTTTGGCAGTCCTCCTCCACTGCTGTTCCTGGAAACATGGTCATCTTTACCTCTCTCTCTAGAATATCCTTTAGCACTCTCTGTAGGGTTGGTTTGGTGGTCATGAATTCCTTCAGTTGTTCTTTATCATGGAAGTATCTTGCTTTTCCATCAATTTCAAAAGATAGTTTTGCTGGGTAGATCAATGTGGGTTGGAAGTTGTTTACTTTCAGAGTCTAAAACACTTCACTCCAAACTCTTCTTGACTTGATGGTTTGTGTTGAGAAGTCTGCTGTGAAAGGATTGGTTTTCCTTTATAGGTGATCTGTTTCTTTTCTCTACCAACTTTTAATATTCTGTTCTTGTGCTGAATTTCTGGGATCTTGATTATTATATGTGGGTATAGATTTACTTTGGTTATGGATAATTGGAGTTCTATATGCCTCACTTATCTGTATGTCAGATCCACTTTCCATCAGATCCACTTCCCATGTTCGGGAAGTTTTCTGCTATTCTGTAAATAGCCTTTTAATTTCATTTGTGTTGACCCCTTTTCCTTCAGTGATACCTATCACTCTTAAATTATGCTTCTTTGCATCATCTTGCAGTCATTGGGTTGTTATTTCCTGTATTTTTAAGAGATCTTTCCTTTCATGATCACTAGCTGCAATCCTTTCTTCAAGGTTTGAAAATCTATCTTTAGTCTCTTTCAAGCAGTTTTGCCAGCTTTTGATTGACCTTTTAATTTCCTGGATCTCTCTTTGAATCTGTTTCATGCATTGTAATTTCTTTCTATATTCATTCAAGGTTTCCATCATTTTCCTATGCTCTTCTTTTTATCTATGTCTTCTCTATGTTTGCTGAGCAATTCTTTCAGTATGTTTGTGATTTCTTCTTTTACTTGAGACATTATTTCTGATTTGACTGCTTTTACAATCTTGTGGAGTTGTGTCCTTACTTCAGTTGCTATCCTCTCAGAGATTTCAGGTGTGTGACTGTGATTTTCTTCTGTGACTATAACTCCCAGACTTGTTCTGTGTGGGTTGGGGGTCTGAGTTTGCCTTTTGCTCCTTAGTCTTAACATTCTCCTGAGTTCCTCCTGACAAGCTGGTTGTGGGGTCCCAGGTACTTCCCACATTGGCTTCTCCTATGCAGTGTAGAGGGATGGGACAATCACCTTGGTTCCTCTAACTCCAGATTTACAGGGTGGTAGCAGGGCATGGAGCGGACTTCTCCAGACCTGTGCAGCTACACTGGGGCTTTCCTGATGATCAGGAGTGCGTGGAAGTAGGGCTGTTTCTCTCAGCCTGTGTGGCTGCACTGGGATTCCCATGATGGTAGCAGGCACACAAGAGTGTGTTTGTCTGATTCCGCTGCCTGAAGGAACCAAGGGCCTCCAGTGGTGGCCTACAGGTGCACAGAGCTTACCTGGCTGTGTGTCCTGCTCCTGTTGGCTGCCCACAGGACAGGGCCTTCCAGTGGCGGTGCCCAGCAGGCAGAGGTGGACCTGCTGGCTCTCTCTGCCTGCACTGGCTGTCTGGTGTCTGCCCCACTCGATGAGTTCCTTCTGCCACTGTCTGGCTGTTGGAGTGCACGCAGGGGCGCTGGCCTCTGCCTCCTCACTGGTTACCTGTGGGGATCTACCATGATGGTTGCCAGAGCGCATGCTGGAGCCCCCACTGATATGGGGAATGAAACTCCTGACCTATTATATTTCCAGTATGAGTTCATGTTCTCTAAAATTGAAGAATGAATGTTAGGAACAATATAGATTAAGAGTAGAAATATTTATTGAGAGAAAGAAGGCTTCTGTTTGAGAGAGAGAATGAGAGAGAGAGAGAGAGAGAGAGAGACATAAGGGTCCCAAGAGAGTTGCCAAAGATTTTGTATTTTCTCAGGATTTTTATAGAGTAAAACCATGAGGTAAGGCGGGTCTAAAGTTGGATTAAACTGGAAACTCGTGAGGTAGACGGGCATGAGGTGGGACAGAGCTATGCTCAACCAATAAGATTAATTGCTCAGATAAAATTGATGAAATTGGGAACAAATGGGGAAGCAAGTCACATAGAAGGCGGGCATTCTTAGAGAGCAGCGACTCTTCCCCAGGGATTGGGATGGTGACCCCTGACTTCTCAAGGTGATCCAGACTTAATCCCTAAGCATTATACTTAAGGGTGTGGCTGCATTTGTTTTGCCTTCTGGCCCCGAGATCTGGCCCATAGCAAGAGGTGTGTGTCCCCTCCAAGGTCATCAGACATCTGGTCCTCTGCACCGGCTCCTCTGAGGGCCCTGCCCTGTCTGACTACCTATAATATTTCTAACTAGCTCAGCTGCCTGCCACACCACCATGGCTGTTAGAGTAGGCGCAGGGGCTGGGCTGGCCGCAGCCTCCAGGCCGAGCTGGTCACCAGTGGGGAACCTCAGCAAGCTGTTGGAATGCGCACAGGGGCGGGGCTCAGTCCAAGCAATTTCCACCCCACTGCTCCCAGCCAGGAGCTGCTGGATGGAGCCGGCTGCAGTCCTGGTTCCCGGCTTATCCTGCCCCACTCCAAAATGGCTCCAGGCCAATCACTCTCTCCCGCAGGAGAACTGAACCCTGCACTCACCACCAGCCGGTGAAGTCCTCTGTGTCTGCTGCTCCCCTCCACGGCCGTGTCTCTTTGCAGGGGATTCCGGGCTTGCCGGCCACCACCGTCACTGTGACCTTGTGTCCCCAGGTTCCAACAGCTCCTGTCACACAGCGATCCGGCTCTGGGTGAAGGCTCTACCAGCTACCACTTTCTTCTTCATTTAAGTTTTTCTTTTCTACTCTCTCTGTGGGCTTCAGGTCTCACTTTAGGTTCTTCCTGGGTCCAGGGGACCCACTTCCTTCCTTCTTGTCTTCTATGTGATGCTATCCATATTCCAGCATCTGGACTGTTTCTCTCAGAGAGGCCGTTTACTCTGCTGCCTACTGCTCCACCATCTTCCCAGAAGTCCTATTTCTTAATATTAAGTTTACTGAAGTATGTTATCTTTCTTCCAATTGGACCCTGACATGAACACAGCAACAAGATCTGAAGCCCAGGAAAAGAAAATAACCCACCTTTCTCTGCCATTCTAGAGCCAGGCAGAAAACCCAACCTACAAACAAACAGAAGCAAATTCAAGAATGGTCTAGCCTTCTTTGAGATCCAGAGTCCTGTTGGACAAAATATATCATAAACCGAATACAGGAGTTCTCTCAGTTTCAAGAGCAAATGAAGTCCTTCCTAAGGCCTGCTCGCCGTAAGAAAGCTATTTCTGCAAGTGCCTTGTTTACCAGCTGAACCATTTGCCTTTCTTGGGCTCTGTTCCTAAATCTTCCCTTAAATTACAATGCTTTCTTTAATTAGAGTGAAACAGGCATAATAAAAATGAGAATGCAAAAAAAAAAAGAATGCACTGAGCATTTTAATATACTAGGCACTATTCCAAATATTTCAAATAAATGTGATTCTCATAATAACTTGGGGAGATACACTCTCTTGTCTATATTACTTTACGATGAGACATTTTTCCAAATCATGTTTCTATGGTTTAGATGTGGCTTTTCTTGTGAAAGCTGTATGCTGGCAGCTTGGTCCCCAGTGTAGCCATGTTAATAAGATAATGGAAATTTTAAGAGGTGGGACCTAGGGGACAATGTGGAGTAGGGGACAGTATGGGATAGTGGGGCATCACTTTCAGAAAGGCTGAACATAATTCTTGCATAGCTCTTGAATTAGTTCTCAGGAGAGTGGGTTATCATAAAGCAAAGCTACCCCCATACACTTGGACTCTTCTGCAGGTGGCCGTTTCCCCTTTCACACATCCTCCATGCTATGACGCAGCTTGGGGTGGGATGGGGCACTCACCAGAAGCCAGCACCATGCTGGATCAGCACCATGTTTGGACTTTCCAACCCCCAGTATTATGAGGCAAATAAGCTTTCTTTCTATGCAAGTTAGTAAGGCTCTATTACTGCATTACAGCAACCCAAAACAGACTGATACACATGTATCTAGTACACCATGTGTCCGGTCAATGAATCCAGAAAATCTGACATCAGAGCCTATAGCCTGGGTCTGAAATGCACCCCCCCCCCAAATGTCCTAAAGGCTTAGTCTCCACTTTGGCCATATTGGGGAGCAGTGGAACCATTAAAAGGTAAGTCCTAGCGGGAGATTTCAGGTCACTAAGGTTGTGCCCTTGAAGGGGACTGTGGGAGCCAATCTCTTCCTTTTTCTCTCTTTCATGTACCAACCATAAGGTAAAGAGTTTCCCTACATTCTCCCACCAAGATGTGATGCCTCACTACAAGCCCAAATCCCAGAGGTGAACCAAACGCAGACCAAAGCCTCCAAAACTGTGAGCCAAAACTGAACCGGTCCAGTTCATGTGTCTCACATGGAGTTATCATGTGATAATTCCCTCTACTACGCATAAGCCAACTGAGATTCCTTTATTTTTGTCAGGAAAAGCAGGAAATAATTCTGAATTGCTTCATAAAGCCTTGTCAGGGGTTGATTCACTCTCCTTCAGGTGAAGACAAGGGTTTAATGTCTTCCTTCAGGCAGCTGTAGAAGCTTTCATTTAAGGCATTTCCTACACTGCCCTCCGCCTCTGATGCAAAGAGGTTAGAGTCACCTGTGAGAGCCTGTTGTGGACAATATGTCTGTGTAGGGTACAGGAGTTCAGGGGAACACACCTGAAAGAAAGAAGTCAGACACATGCCATTCTGCAAAATTTATCATTGATGTCCCCTTGATTCACTAGCAGCAATAATCAAGGACACTTACAAGGCTCATAATAACACATGGCAAAAGTCATCACCTAAGGAAAGGGAAGTCACTTCCCTAAGAAGCTTCTTTCCATCTTAACACTGCCTGTTCTTTTTTTCCCATTAAAAAGATCTTTAGATGTACAAATTCCTTCAATTCAGAGTGTAATTCAATGTAACAAGAGAAAGCTTTTCCCTTGCAAGGTTTATTTTTAAAAATGATACTCAGGAAATCATTTCTTTTTTTAGAGCCTTCTTATTTTTAAAAGCAAAGACTGAGACATAATCTAAATGCACCTTAGTTGGGAGATAGTTAAATTATCATTCTTTTGCAGTAGCAAGTTATAAGCAGTATTCAAAAAGAACAGGCATCTAGCAAGGTCTGGGAAAAGCTCCACAATATTTGTTTATTTAAAAATGTGAGTAGCAAAGCAACAGTTGTAGCACAGGGATATATAATTAAAAACAGGGAGATGAGTGTGTAGTTTAGGTGCATAGTTACCATGTGCAAGGCCTGGGGTTTTATCACCAGTGCCCTAAAAAAGAGTAGCGAGCGATTTAGTCATTGAATGTGAGCCTTCCAACCCAGAAAATGCCTCCCAACCTTTCCCTACCTAAGCCCAACTGAGAATATATCATTGCTCACTGAAAATAAAGAGTCACACATTGAAATTAAACTCAAAGATTAAAAATAAACCCAAAGATCACCTAATTTTCTCCAGTCTGTATATATTATAGATATGAGTCTTTTGACCAAGGAGTACCTGGCAAATTTTTCCATCCAGTATACGGTCTCTTCACTCTGTTTCCTTTAATGTGAAAAAGATTTTTTTTAATTTTACTTAATCCCCTTTGTTGAGTCTTCATGCTATTTCCTGTGTAACTGAGGCTCTATCCTTGCCTATGTCTGCGTCTTCAAAACGTGTGTCTAGTTTACCTTTCATCAGATTTAGTGTTTGTTTTAATACCTAGGTCTTTGATACATTTTAGTTCTATTTTAGCACAGGGTGAGGGATCTACATTGAATCTTTTGCACAGGGATAACCTGGCTCCCAGCACCATTTGTTAAAGAGATTATCTTTTCTCCAGTGTATATTTCAGCTCTTTGTCAAAAACCAGCTGGATGAGCGTGCCTGGGTTTGTCCCGGCATCCTCTGTTCTGTCCCACCGATACACATGCCTGTTTTGGGACCTGCACTATGCCAGGTTTTTATTTTTATCATTGTAGCTTTCTGATATAACTAGAAATCTGAGATTGTCATGTCTCCCACTTTGCTCTTGTCAAAGCCCAGAATGTTTTTTACTATTCTGAGTCTTTTCTGGTTCCAGATGAATTTTAGGATAGTTCTTTACAGTTCTGTGGAGAACCTTGCTGATGTTGATTGGTACCCCACTGAATCTATATATCAGTTTTGGAAACATATCCATCTTGATTACGTTGATTCCATCTATCCAGGAACAAGGGGTGCCTTTCCATTTTCTGATGTTGTCTTTGATCTTCTTGTTTAGAGTACTACAGTTTTCATTATAAAGATCTTTCACTTCCTTGGTTAGGTTACTTCCTACATATTTAGTGTGTGTGTGTGTGTGTGTGTGTGTGTGTGTGTGTGTGTGTTGGGAATCTAACTTAGGACCTCCCACTTGCCAGGCAGATGCTAGTGCTGCTAAGCTACATCCCCTGCCCTTAATTTTTTGAAGCTATTGTGAAGGTGCTGTTTTCCTAGCTATTTTCATAGGGGGTTCACTATGGTATACAAGGCTATTGGTTTTTATGTGTTGGTTTGGTATCCTGCCACTCTGCTGAATTTATTAGTTCTAAGAATTTTTGGGTGGAATTTTTGTTGTCATTGTTTGGTTCTTCAGTATAAAGGATCATGTCATCTGGAAATGCAGATAGTTTGACTTTTTCCTCTCCTACACATATCCCTTTTATTTCTTTCTCTTAGTGATTGTTTTTGCTACACTTTCAAGTACTATATCAATTAGGAATGGTTAGAATGGACATCCTTGTATTGTTCCTGAGTTTAGAAGCAATGTCTTTAGTTTTTCCTCATTAATTATGATATTGGCAGTGGACTTGTTACAAATATCTTTTAGAAGTTTGAGGTAAGTCATTTTATACCTATTTGTGTCAGGGTTTTTAATCATATCATTTTTTGCATCTACTGAAATGATCTTGTGATTATTTTCCTTGCTTCTGTTTATGTGATGAATTGCATTTATTGATTTATGTATGTTGAACCATCTTTGCAGGTTGAAGCCAATTTGGTCATAATGAATGATCTTTGTAATGACTGGTTACACTCTGTTTGCAAGTGAGGATTTTTGCATCTATGTCCATTAAGGAGAGTGACCTCTAGTTTTCGTTTTTTGTTAGTCCTTATCTAGTTTTGGTATCAGGAAAATGCTAGCTTCTAGGAATGAATTTTGCATTGCTCCTTCCCTTTCAGTGTCATGGAAGATTTTGGGGAGTATTGGCACTAGATCTTTCCTGTCGTGCTGGTAAAATTCTGCAGTGATTCTATCAGGCTTTTCATAGTTGGTAGAGTTTCTATCGATACTGCAGGATAGCGTCTAATGCAAGACTTTGGCTGAGAGGGAAGTAACTCACCAACTCCTCAAACTAGGAATTAGTAGAGCAGGATTTGAGACCATGTAATGTGCAGGCTCCAAACCTCTTTGCAAACTCTTAACTCTCCAGACTTCAGAGATGTTTTCTTAAAAGATGCTGTGAGGTATCAAGTGACAGTCTCATAATTCCAGTGCTGTGCTGGTAAAATGATCTCCAAGAAAAGAAAAAAAGAAAAAGCTCCAGTGTGTAACACTTACTGGTTTCTATGCCAAAATACTACTACTGTGGCCAATTTCAAAAGCCAGCGAGAAGTGAAGCCCCTGTACGTTTAACAATAGGCCCTCAGGAGCTGGCACGAGCCCACGGCAGTGTCCCACTGCAGAGATCCCCCTGACTGGTGAACAACCCAAGCTCCACAGACATGAATTAGGGCACACAAACATCATTAGGTCACCATTAATTGCTAATTCTTGACTTGAATTCGAGACTTCTACAAAAAGGCCATGCATTATTTGCATTACTCCATTTGTAGTCACCATACTAGCTAAGGAAAGGGGACAACACATAACATCATTAACAAACACATACTTCAGGCTGGGCGTGGTGGCACATGCCTGTAATCCCAGCACTTGGAGGCTGAGGCAGGAAGATTACAGAGAGTTTGAGGAAAACCTGGGATACATAGGTCAAGGTCGGCCTGAACTACATAGGGAGACCCCATCTCAAACCAAAACAAAACAACTACATATTTCCAAGTACTTTCTTGGAAAAGAAATATTCTTATAATTTGATACTTTATTTAGTCTTTTCCAATATTTGGACATTAATTGAGGTTCTTTGTTCACCAAAGTATCTAAATGGAAGGTCCTAAACAAACAAGCAAAAGTAAGAGATGAAAGGAAAAAAATATGATGAAGCCAGACATGGTGGCACATGTTTATCATCCTAGCACTCAGGAGGCTGAGGCAGGAGGGTCACTGCAAGTTTGAGGCCAGCCTGGGTTACATAGTAAGGTCAAGGTCAGCCTGAACTACATAGTGAAACTTTGTCTCAAAAAACAAATAAACAAAAATAAGAAAATAAGTGAACATGATGCAGAGATCTTAGAATAGAGAGAAATGAAATGGAATAAGAGGATAATTTTTCCTGTGCTCGCTTAGGGTGGCACATATACTGAAACTGGAGAATAATGTTTCCAGGTTACAGCAGTGGACACTTGTGGTTCTCTCTGCTCGGCTCCCCGTCTTCTGGGAAGAGACCCTGTCTTCCTTCCAGGGAGTGGACTTTCATGCCTAGTCCATAGTTTGGCGGGAGCTGACCCTACCCCTGGCTCCAGAGGTGGACCCTGAGCCCAGGAATGACGGAGGAGTGTGCAACACACCTTGGCCATCATGTTGCTGGTACACACATGTTGACCAATTGGAATAAGCCAGGCGGAGGGAACCCTGGGGCTTGGACCTGAACCGTTGGAAAAGAAGCTGTGCCGGCAGGATCAGTGTCTGGAATTCCCTTCCCCAGTGAAGGAGCACCTACCTCCCCACAAAGTCAACGAAAAAGGAAAGCAGGGTCAAGACATAGAGCAAAACTGGATCCTGACACCACGATGAGAGTCTCAAGAGTCAGGCATGTGTAGAGTTAACACCACCCTTGACTTTTCAGTTACCTCAGCCAACAGATTCACTCTCTGGCGTAAAACAATTGGGCGTCCATGCTACGTACACCTGAGAAGATCCAGGGTCCTGCAGCCTCTGTAGGGAGTTAGGGCTCTTGTTTCCTCACCCTGCAGCGATGGATCTCACCGCACAGAAGGGCTTTGAGCACCACTGAGGGCAGCAGTAGCCCGGCCACATCCACAGTCACCACAGGGTGCCACTGAGCATCACTCCTCAGTCCTGGGCTGTGACCTGTGGCCCCAAGGCCCTGTCAGCCGCTTACCTACGGCTGAGGAGAAGCTATCTGAAAGGCCCAGGATTTAGGCCAGTAGCCACATGATTTCCTGAACACAACTCGTTACAGAATCGCTAGTTAACGTGTCAAAATTTTGTCCTGGGTAGGAGAGATCTGGGTTTAGCATGGATCAGAATAAATATAGCCTCTAAGTGGGCTGAGCAGCTGACAAAGGAGCAATGGGATCTCTAAAAACAGAACCACTGGTCTATGTCTCTGATGGTGGTGGAATGGAAGAGTTTTAAACCTCCAGAATCAATTCATTGCACCTAGCTTCCTCTGCATGCGTCTCGTGAGCTATCTGAAAATCTACCCATGTCCCTGGGCTGTCACTCAGGTCCCAAACTGAGGCATCCCAGAAACTAGGACCTTTAGTTCTCAGAGCACATCTGACTTGACTCTTCTACTGATAGATCACAGGGAGTCCTGGTAATAGCGATGTCTAACGTTGCTGATGAACTCATCAAATACAACAGCCCTTTATCATGTCCACCTCACAGATGAGGGAAGGAGGCACAGAGATAATGTCACACCATGGTTTGTTGACCGAGGATGTTTTGGGGAACATCTGGGAGCCACAAATGCCACCCAGATAAAAATATAATCTATGGTATAATAAAATATATCCACACATAGGGAGGACATTTTCGAATTTCAATATAGGAAGCTGAAATTCGATCACTGCTGTTGTCTGCTTGTAATTCTCTCTTGCCCGGGTTTAAAGCAGGCGTGTAGGCATTAGTACTGTTCATATCAGAACTTTCAGGTCACTTTGCACGTTTCACTCATGGGGTTAATTTGCCATCAATCTAAAGAGGGAGACCAGGATTGAGGGCGAGTATAAGCAGTCTGTTCCCACCACAAACACAGTAATTATGCCCTGCTCTGTATTCAGAGTAGGCTCTTATTAGGGACCCTTTTCTTTTCCTCCTCATTTGGGTGGAAGTTCTGGGGGCAAATGCTTGAAGAGCTGCCAGAGCTTGCAGGAATCCGTCAAGAAACATGAAGACGCCTCAGAATTTGTCCAATTTATGTCAATCACAGCTGCTAAAAGAGGGTGCCATACCTCTTTCCCCCCACACAACTGTCCATGCTGTCAGAAAAAAAATGAGAAAATAAAACTGGAAGAACAAAAAGCAATTCGCCTAAAAGTAGAAACATTTAGATTCACTTTAGAAAGACCAAGTTTGAAATTGTATCTTGCGTTGGCGCCCTTGGATGCAGCTCTAAGGGATGATCGTATTACTGCGGGAGATGCTCCCTATGGGATGGGGACAAGGGTCTCTGCAGGACAGGTGCTGCAGCTGGGCCTCAGTGCATGCCCAGGCCAGAGGCTGCGGCCGAACCCCCTGTCCCACCTCCTGCCTCTCCATG
Source organism: Dolichotis patagonum (assembly GCA_004027295.1). Lineage (NCBI taxonomy): Eukaryota > Metazoa > Chordata > Mammalia > Rodentia > Caviidae > Dolichotis > Dolichotis patagonum. The sequence continues at coordinate 12,500 of PVJX010010708.1, forward strand.
CTGCTCAGCCACCTCATCGTCTGCCACTGAAGACCAGAATGTCCCCAGGGCGGGCATACTAGTACCCTGGTTCACTCCCATGGAAGAACTTAGAGTCACAATTTCTGCCCCTCAAGACTAAAAATATACTTTTGAATAACTCATGAGTTAAAAAAGAAACAAAACAAGAGAAGTCAGAGAGAATGCAACAGATTCTATGGAATATCACAGAAGCAGTTCTTAGGAGGACGTTTAGGACATGAAATATCTGTACTGGGAAAGAAAAAACAATCTCCGATCAAGATTGTTCAATGTCCTTTTTTTTTTTTAGACAGGGTCTCACTATGCAGTTCAGGCTGGCCTTGAACTCACTTTGTAGCCCAGGCTGATCTCAAACTCACAGTGATCCTCCTGCCTCAATGTCCTTTTAAGAACTAGAAAAAGAGCAAATTAAATCCTAATTAAACCTGAAAAAATACAAAAGATAAGAACAGAAATGAGATAGAAATAAGAAAATAATTAAAGAAAATCAAGGAAACCAAAAGCCAGTTCTAAAGACTATAAGCAAAATGGATAAAGTTCTAGCCAGAGTGATCAGGAAAAAATGAGAATTTCCAATACCAGAAATGTAGCAGTAACATCACTACAGATTAAACAGATTTTCAAAGAATAATACTGGAATTTTATCTCAGTAAACTGAACAATTTAGAAGAAATATGCAAATCTCTTGAAAGATACAAACTATCAAGACTAATACCAAGAACAAAATAATCTGAATAGTTTGCATTCTTTAAAAATAATTGAATTTGTAGCTTAAAAACCTCCACTCCAACCCCCTAAAATACCACCTCCAAACTCAGATGACATCACTGACAAACATTTATGGCATAAATAATACCCTAAATAAATTCTTACAGAAAATCGAAGAAGAAGAAATACTTTCCAACTCATTCTGTATATCTAGCTTTACTGTGATACAAAAGCGAGACAGATATTGCAAGGAGAGAAACAGATCAATAACTCTCATGAACATAGGTGCAAAAAATCTAAATAAAGAGTCTAGAAAATCAAATCTATTAATATAAAAAAATAGAATACTATAGCCAAGGAATATAAGGCTATTCCAATACTCAAAAATAAATCCATACAATTCAACATGTTAACAGACTAAAACTAAAATCTTATGATTATCTCAAAAGATGAAGGAAGAGTGTTTCCAAAATCTAAATTCATTATTGATCTTTTAAAAAGGAGTAAAAAAAAGTCCTCAACCTAATCAGAATAGCTACAAAGAAGTATAACTAATTTTTAATGTAGAAACTCAGAGTTCTTCCCGTTCATGATCAGAAAGAGTATTTGTTCTCTCTAATATTCAACATTATGCTAAAATTTCTGGTACAGTCTACCCAATACATATTACTAGCATAATACAATTAGTAAAGGAAATAAAGTCATGCAGACAGAAGGAAGAAGGAAAATTATCTTTATCCACATATAATTATCCATGTAGGAAGTATTCCAGGATCTATTCAAAAGCTGCTAGAAAAAATTAGTCAATTTAAGCAAAGTCCAGCATACAAAGTCAATAGACAAAATTAACTGCCTTTTCACACACTAGCAAAAAATTCCAGATATTGGAATTTTAAAATCTTTTACAATACCATCAAAAATATGAAAGTTTAAGGATAAATTTGACAACGTATGTGCAAGGCATGTATACTGAAAGAATCACAAAACAGTACAGCAGTACCTCAGTTTATCTTAGAACATGAACTAAGTTTGTGAACAAAGTTACCACTGTACTTAGAGATAAGTAAAAACAAAACATAAGAAACCCTATATATAAAAAAGGATATGCCATGTCCTTGGGTTGGAAGCCCCATTGTTAAGATTGTTAAGATGCCTGAACATAAAAACTGTCCACTCACTTCTCCCCAGTTGCCTTGTTGATTCAATGTCATCCCAAGTAAAATCTTGAGAACTTTGTTGAAATTGACAAGTTGATTCTAAATTTTATATGGAGATGGAAAGAACACAAAAGAAGTTTGAAAAAGGATAGTAAAATGGCTCAACTTACACTACCTGACTTCAAGATTTTTGTAAAGTTAAATAATCAAGACAGTGTAGCATTGCTTTTAGGTAGATAAATAGGTTATTGGAGTAGAGACTAAAAATAGATCCACATATAGTGCACTGGTTTTCAACAAAGAAGTTGAGGTAATTCAATAGGGAACGCTATGATTTGTGTCTGGATATCCCCCCAAAGCTTCATACAGTCATGGTGGGGAGGGGTGAGCTTTTTGGAGGTGGCTGAATCTAGAGTTTGTGATTGGATTATCGTCTTGTGCTGGAATTGGAGGTATGAGTGCTACACCCACCCTAGAGCAAGTAGCCTGCATACAATCTAAGGGAAGAAGAGGCCCGCTCCTCCCTTTTCTGTTCTTGCTGCTTTTGCTGTCTTCCCCCACCAAGAACAGTTGCCTCTCTGCCATGCTTTGGAGCCAGCTGATTATGGGCTGAAACCTCCACAAACTGTGAGCTAAATAAACGTCTCCTTCTTTACCTTTGGGTGTTGGGTATCTTGTCTCAGCAATGAGAGAAAAGCAACTAAGACAAGAGAAAAGGTATTTTTTCATTGATCAATACAAAAATTAACTCCAATGTATCATGGACATTATAAAATGTCTAGAAGAGAACACAAAAGAAAAATTATTATAAGCTTGGACTAGACAGATTTCTTAGATATGGCACCAAAAGCACAATCTATAAAAGAAAAGTAATGATAAATTTAACTTCTTAGAAATTAAAAAAATGCAAAAAGACACTGAAAAGAGAATTTTAAAAAACATATCACAGCTTGGGAGAAAAAACTCCAAAGATGACTTATATCTAGAATACATGAAGAACTCAAAAACTGGTTTTGTGGGAAATAAACCCATAGATTCTACAGGCTGCTGGATTACTCTGCCAGTTGAGATCTGCCCAGGTTTCAGGTATAAAAGGTAAGAAATTGCTTGACAAAGAATGAGCCATAATTATTAAAACTAGGGATCTGAGAAAATTCGAAAGTACAGTACAGAATCTCTGGGCTCCTTTGCAATTGTTACCATTGTACTTGTCTGATCCAATTGTGGCTTCCTTTTGGAAACATGCTAATAAATATGTGCTGATGTAACACACTAATAAACCTAGAGACATGACTTGCATCAAGGAGTCTCGCTGCTTGTCTCTGTGTGTGTGTGTGTGTGTGTGTGTGTGTGTGTGTGTGAATCAAACCCAGGGACTGCAGCACTGGCTTGCGTCCTCTGTATCTCACTTTTGCTTCCTTAGCAATCAAAGTCAGAACTCAACACGGCATTTAGAATGTAGTGGGGCCAGATGGTAGGAAGGGAAGCACAGTGAGAGATTTCTAGGAAAAACCTCAGAAATTCCTTAAAATAGAAAAATTTTTTCTAGAGGATGACTTTTTTTTTTTGAGTAGTGAGCCAGGGTGGATAAAAATGTAATTTGGGATATGGCTCAACAATGCAATGGAATGACCCTAGCTTAAAAATCAGCCTGTTGTGACTCTAAGAGCTTGCTGGTCTGGCTAACATAATCCAGACCTAACTGTGATAAAACAGAAAAAAGAAACGAAAAGGAATCAAACGACTGCTACCAAAAGGAAGGAGTCCAAAGTCCTCAGGAGACAGGAAGGGGTATGGCTCTCTCCTGTGTGCGCGTCACGTACTTGCCAAGCTTTCCATCTGGCTATGAGTAACAGATAAATGAAATAAGCAGCAGCGTCTTTGGGAGGCACCTAGTGACTTTGCTCAAGGTAAAAACGAAAGCTGCTGGCTGAGGCTGCTGTTCAAAAACGACCTTGACCTTCCTTGCTCGCAATGGGAGAAGTGCCAAGTGGCCAGTCCTAGGTAACGGTGATTAGCTGTCAGGACTCACTTGGGCAGTCCTGTAATCAGATCTCCTAGGAGGGTGACCACGCAGAGAATGCTGGTGAGGCCTGGTGCTCCACAAGTTACATCTCCAGGCAGACTGCTCAGACAACCAAATCCTCAGATATGGAAAACTAGAAACGTGACTTGCATTAGAGGAGTCTGCCTTCCTGCCTTCCTGCCTGCCTTCCTGCCTTCCTTCCTGCCTTCCTTCCTGCCTGCCTACCTTCCTGCCTGCCTGCCTTCCTTCCTCCTGTCCCCCCAGTTTCCTTTTTTGTAAGAAACAAACCCAGGGATGCCGCATCACTGGACTACAGCCCCAGCCCCTTCTATTTTTTATTTTGAGACAGGATCTTGCTAGCTTGCCCATGCTGACCTCAAATTTACAAAACTTCTGCCTCAGCCTGCTGAGAAGCGGGGACTCAGTGTGTGTCACCATGCCCGGCAGCAGCCAACTCCTGATCCTTCCCGGAGCCAGTTCACAGATCGACCCCACTGAGCGACAGGATGTCTAGGTTCCATCGCACCCACCTACCACACCTGCCACAGACACTTCTCTCCCAGCAAGTCCCAAAAGCAACCGCAGCTGTTTGCCTGGGCAGAGGCCTAATCCTCAGGAACACAGAACACCACGGAGCTTTGTCAGTTTGAGTGATGGCTTACGGTGACTGAGGAATGAATAGACTTCTAACCCAACTTTGCATCTGAGTAGGCCCACAGAAGCTAAGCCCTTTCTGGGGAAATTTCAATATTCTGACCATGTGATTCACTGGCTATAGCAAATGGGAAATAGCAGAATGCCACATTGGATTCCTCTCACCAATTTTCATGTGACTTTTACACATTCATATGGAAGAATTACTTAATTTACTTATCTGAAATTACCTTTTCTAGTTCTTTGTCTTTCCAATCAAAATACACAAGTTGTTTAAAAGCAAGACCCACATCTGAGTTATTTCCTATGATGTTCCCAGAGATGGAAATTGTGTGTCCTATCTGGTGAACCTTCAGGTGTTTATAAATCATGCTGGGACCAGGCAAATGTTATTGGAGCTGTCTCTCCCAATAGATCAAGCAAACCAAGGCAAAACTGCGTCCCCAGAAGAATCAGAAATTACAGCCACAAAGACTCAAGCCCAACGCACTCTATCCTAATTCCTATCCTAAGTCCTCTCAGCTCCCCAGTTTACAGCAAAAAGTTAGTGAGATTTGGAGAATAACTGCCTATCAAAATCTAATCAATGACAAGGTCTTCTCCAAATGCCATGTCCTTGCTGGAATAAATACAGTCCCTAGGACTCGGGAAGACTACTGATAAAGAAAATGCATTTTGCTCCATGGACAGGAAATCCCAGAAGCAATTGGCTCCAACTGACAGGATTAGTAGTCTATCTTCTATGGTACAGCATTAAAATGGAGTTAAAGGCCCGCATGGTGGCCCACGCCTGTGATCCCAGCACTCAGGAGGCTGAGGCAAGAGGATCTTTGCAAGTTTGAGACTAGCCTGGGCTACAAAGTTAGTTCAAGGCCAGTCTTAACTGCGTAGTGAGCCTCTGTCTCAAAAAGACCAAGAAAAAAAGAAAGAAAAGAAAACCAGAGCCAGCATTCAGAATGTGGCACTGCCATTGACTAGTTTTGTGACTTTAGGCAAATTATCTAACCTCTCTAAGCCTCAGTTTCCTGAACTGTAAAGCCGAGACAACTGTACCTACACCTCAAAAGATTATTATGACTTAAACTAGTTCAATATGGCAAAGATGCTTCGAAGAGTGGCACACAGAGGGGCACACTGCACAAAGGCTAGTCGGCTGTAATTGTTAACTTCGGAGCTCCAGGACGTACTCAAGTTTTCCAGATGCTCCTGACTCACCGTCCCTCAGTACACGGTGGGGTGGCACTGCCCCACTGAGGGGGTGATACCCTGCTGATGTAGTGCAGTCAGCATCAACACTTTCCCTGGGTCCCAGAACTCCTGTCTGAATTCCTAACTCCAATGGCGCCCTCTCCTGGGCGTTTCCCGGCTTTTTCCCACCAACCAATGTCATTTCCGGCATCACCAGTTGGACTTCCCAGCCCAAGGCTTGCAAGTCTTTCCTTCCACTAGCAGACAAGAAGAGGATGAAAGAGGAGGACCCAATGTGGGGGCCGCTTTAGAAGTGAGGCGTGGATTATCCCATCAGATCAGTGACCACCTCCCATATGGCAGGGAGAGACTCAGGCCTGGACCTGGCTCCCCAGGCGGCGTGGGAGGCAGCTTCTCTGCATCACGCCTCCCACCCCACCCCGAGCATCACTGGACTGGAGGCCTGCAGGCCGTGGTCAGATGCCCGGTCAAGATGGAACCATGGTGCCGCTACGCCAACCTGGGCAGAAATCTGTCTCACCCATGCCCTATGGTTTCTTCTCGTCACGCTTTCTACTGATCCCTTCCAGAGGAAGCAGGAGCCTCAGAGGAGGCTGCAAAGGGCCCCTGAGTTCCCTGTGAAAACCCGAGATAGCACACCCACCCACCAGGGTCCACGTGTTACCGCCTCTTCTAAACCTCCAGCATTAGGAGCCCGGGGTCCATTGTCCCGATTCATGGTGCATCTCAGAGAACACTGCTGCCAACCAGGACTCTCCCATGATACCCCTAAAGACATGAGGTTACCCCAAAGCTAACCCTTACAGGAAATAAACCTGGAGTATGTGAGCTACAACCCAACCTCCTAGCAAAGAAAGTAAGGCTAAGCTGGGAGCACAGAAGTAAACTGCTCTGAGCACCAACACGGGAGAAACCACCAAATAACGCAGAAAGAGCCCGAAACCCCTGTTATCCAAGAGGACGTGGACAGCCACACTGCCCAAGAGTACCCAGTGTAGGACTCAAAGAAACATGGACTTCTGCGGGGAGGCGAAACCACAAGCCTGGACATAGGGTCAGGAGGCTGCCGGCCTTTCTCTACCGTCTCGGGTCTTTCCGTTCTCCAGCTCTCACTCACAACAAAGCGAAGTTTGACTTTTCACTGGAATAAAATAGGAAGCCATTCTTCCTTGTTCAGGAAAAGATGTTTAAAGTGTCACAGCAGAGACGCCAACAAGTCATGCTGTGTGTCTGAGGGGACCCTGAATTCCTGGGTCCAGGTGTTTGGAACAAGTGATTCCCATGGGAAAGGAGGCATTTCTAGAAAGCAGTAAGATGCAGGCTGCCAGCGATCTTAACGGTGGCGTCCCAGGCCTGGGGTCCGGCGTGGCAGCTTCTTAGTAGGACACGACAGGACGTTTTAAAGAGCAAATGCTACAAAGGTAGCCAGAGAGAGGCAGACCTAGGACTCCTACTTCTTAACGAAACAAAACTCACACGCAGATGCAGCAGGACAGGCCATTTGTCAAACTTTAATAATGCAGCGAGCCATCCGTACGTGACACTGACACGATTTTATCAAAATGACACAGAGGCCTCATAGTTACATTTTTGTAAAGCTTCCTTTTTTCCTCTAGTATCAAAATAGTTATCTTTTTAAAATACCTCATAAAAGTGTAATAGTCATTTGGTTATATATTAAATACTCTCCTAAAATAGCAACCATCTCTTTTCCGTTTGTCCTAGAACCTCATCTTATCATAGCTATCCCTTTTTTCCTTTTATTATTTATTTCTGTTTTGGCATCTTTTATGTTTACGCACAGAAGCATTCAAAGGAAAAGGTTTCCCTTGTAAGTCCACTGTATAAAAACAAAGAAAGTAAAAAGAGAAGCCATTGATAATATTTGATATGACACTGGATTCTTTGAGTACAGGCACTCAGAAGACCATGACATTATTTAAACAAAATAATCCTTTCTTGCCTAGAAATGGTAACGTTGGCCCAACATCGCCCTCTTGTGGCAAGGCTCTATCAAAGCACCCAACCATCCAATAGGGTACGTACAGTACCTGGACACTGTGATTTGGACAAGAGGTGCCCAGAGTCCAGTAACAGAGATCAAAAACATTTTTTTTCTTTCACAGATCACAAGACAAGTGGATTCATGAAAATTCACCGTGAACACAGACCACCCACAGTTACTCAGGGCAAATTTCCATTCCTTTAACTTCACACAGGACCGAAATGCCCCATCAGAAGCTGGACTCCGGTAAGGTTTTCTTTCTCCCTAAGGAAAGAGTGTGGTATTTCACCCTCTGCAAGGTGCCGTAAGAAGTCTGCTCCCCAGACACGCTCTTCTGCGAGAAGCCGGCAGCACTGGGGCGTGGGGGCCTCCCAGCCTTGCGAGGGAGGTGGAGAGAGCTGGGTGCAGATCGGACATCCCTCTCGAGGTGGCCGCCCAGGGCCCTGGCCAGGCCCTCTGGCATCCTGAGTGCAAGAGACGATCCTGGAGCCTGCTCGTCCGCAGTGGGGCTCAGCCTGCCACTCCCCAGGGAGCCGGGGGCCCTGCCTGTCTGCCTGTCCTCCTTCCTGCCAAACATAGACCTCAGCAGGGTGAAGGCGCCCTGCGGGAGTCTGTCTTTCTCAGAGGCCCTTTCATCCACGGCTGCCCTCGTCTTGGGTAAGGTACCTTGGCCACTGTCCTGAAAGTTTCTAGACAGACCTGTGGAGGGGGACGGAGGGCTGCTCTGGCTTCCCTTCCAGTTGGAGGCCTTCTGGCCCTCTGGGCGGGCCGGCTTCCCGTTCTCGAAGGAGGGCATCACAGTGAGGGGCAGGTCAAACTTTTTGGGAAGCCGGATATCCTGACTTGCACTTTCCTTCCAGTTCCTGGTTGTGTTTAGAACATCAGAGTATCCAGTGGCCGGGTGGTGGTTGGGGTAGCCTGAGGGACAGGGCACCCTTGCTGGCCCTCGCCCATTAGCTTGGCCACTGTCTTCGCCGGAGAGGGTGCCGTTTGACCTGGGAGATGCTGACTTCTCATCCCCGCCTGCCGTGCCCGTCAGCAGGGGCACGATGGACTGGCTGGTGGACCGACGGGGCCTGCGTCTGGACTCCAGGTACTCTACCAACTCGACAGAGGCACCAGGTCGCTTCTCCCTGTGCCCAAAGGACCACCGGAGGGGCACAGTCTTGAAGGGCCCCTGCCTGGCTCGGGGTGTGGTGGGCGCCTTCATGCTGATACTTCTGCCGTGGGTACCCCGAACCAAAGGCCTGGACTCCAACGCTCCTGAAAGAGACACCGAGACCATTAGCTCACCCAAATAACCCTCACTGCAACAGGAGCAGCCGTAGTGCCAGCCATCTAGCCAACACTCACTGAGAAGTCGCAGATATCAGACACGAGCCGGGCGCTGGGGATGTGTCTGTCCCTCAACAGATGCGCGGGGTTCCAATGATTTCACTCACCGGCCAGACTCCACTCACGGGAACCAAAGCCAAAAAAGGTACAGTTACCCCTTGATATTCATGGGGGTTTAGGTCTAGAAGCTACTGCCTATGGGTGTTCCAACCCTACAGAGCCTCAAGCCCTTTATGTAAAACAGCATTTGCATATGATTTGGATATTTGCATATCATGCATGTACATCTATCTGGTGTAGATTAAATCATTTCTAAATTACTTCTAGAAGAACAAGGAAACAGTAGTCTGTACATGTTCAGTACAGATGCAGTTTTTGTAAAAATAGTTTTGACCAGCAGGTGGTTGACCGCGCCAGGGTAGAACCTGTGGCCACAGAGGGCTGTCTGCACCCACGTGCCGGGCAGCATGGGCCACTGACAAAGCTCAGTCCCACAGGGAATTAACCAGAGGTTTAATATCATCCATCCTTTTTGGGGGGTGGGGAGGTAGGAGGTGACAGTGGGGACTGAACCTAGGGAGCACTGAGCTATACCACCAGGGCTTTTTCTTATTCTATTCTGAGACAAGGTGTCAGTACGTTGCCCAGGCAGGCCCCAGACTTTCGAGTAGCTAGAACTATAGGCACATGCCCCTCCGCCTGGCTTCATCCATCTTTAGATATGTGTACCAACCAGAATGCTCAGCAACAGTCTCTGCTTTTCCAAGTCAAATTAGGTACTTGTATTTTCCAATACAAGTTCTCCCACCATAAGCTAAAAAAATAAAAAGAACTATGTTTAATTCCATCAGAGCTGCCCATATGCCTTCACTGTGATTCACAGTATCTATAAATAGCTGGGAAGATGTTTTTGATATATAGCGTTAGGACAGAAACAAGAGTCTAAAAACAGTATAAACCAAATGGCAAAATTATACACACATGTGTCTGTATTATGTGCACACGTGGAAACATATACGCATGGATGGAGAAACACACACCACCACAAAGGTGTGTGTGGTGCTGGGTACCACTGCGTCTCTGTTTAGTTCATCCCCGTATCTCAGTATTTCTGAAGAGGACATACATCTAACCAATACTGTCTATTTTTCCTTAGAAATTCCCACTCCTCGTCACTGTACCACCACAGTCGTGATTTACATGCGCCTACACCAAGAAAGAAATCTTCAACTGAAACCCAAAGCCACGAGGCACAGGGTAGAGCTGCAGGTCAACCCCCCAAGGTGACACCCACAGCGGGCTCTTTCATCATGCTTTATCTATCAACACGCTCTTTCATCAGAAATAGGAGTGTTATTAGGAAGGTGATTAGACTGTGAAGGTGGATCTCTCAAAATAGAGGAAAGAAGGAGAAGAAGAGGAAGAAGGAAGAGTAGCAGGAGGAGAAAGAGGAAGAGGAGAAGGATGAAGAAGTGGAGAAGAAGAAACAGAAACATAGGTCTCTTTCTTCCAGTAGATACAACAGGAAGCTGTCTGCAGCCTAGAAGACCCGGTCCTGAACTAGACCACACTGGCCCCTGTCTTAGACATCCAGAACCATGAGGCACAAATTCCTGCTGCTGACAAGCTACCCAGTCCACGGCAGTCCAAATGGGCTGCGAAGGAGACTAACTCTGAGAGTGAGTAAGGACCACTGCCACTAAAAGCCCCCCATGGGTGGCACAGCCATCTCTACACACTACATGGAGGGGACCTGAGATTTTCAGGTGCACCAGTGCGAGCCCAGGGAAACCAGGGGGCCGCAGTGCATGCTGGGAGAGGAGGTGCACTGCACAACAGCCAAGCACCCTGAAAAGCAGTGACTCAGGAGGAAGGAGATCACTCGTTCCTGGCCACATGTTGGGAGGCACTAAAAGTGGAAATTGAGCCAACCTGCAGGGCTGCTGCATGGCTGGGGCAAGATACCATAACAGCTGAGGACACCTGGTTCCAACTCCAATTAGCTAGATAAACACTGTAGTGAAATGCAACATGGAGATCTTCTCCTAAGATACTTCTGCTTGGTAACATAATTTGTTACTTGCAAAATCCTTGAACCACTCCCAAGGTCTGTTCAGTTTCCTGTGTTGTGTGAAAAAAATAATAATAAATACAGGCTGTCCCAAGGCATTCCCTGTCTTAGCCACCAGTCTCCAACTCTGTAGAAGGGTTTTGACCCTCTTGGAGCCCTAAAATCACACCACTTGTCTCATTTATTTAAGCCTGCACTGCACACTCGCTTGGGAGACTGGGGATCTAGGCCAGGTCCCTGATAACTGGTGCCCAAACAGGGACCTAAAATCCTTGGACTAGGAATTTTAGCCTGAACCAGTAAGTCCACCTAGAGTGGAAAGTCTGGGTAAGGAGGAGGTCTCCACAGGACGAAAAACCTTTCCAGGAACGCCAGGAAAAGAGAGGGAAGAACAAGGGTGAGTCTTCCCACTGTGAACAAGCCCTTTTACCCAAGAGTAAAAACAGGGCTGGGGACACAGCCTAGCAGCACAAGTGCCTGCCTGGCAAGCACACGGTCCTGAGTTCAATGATTAGAAATAACAAAAGCAAAAACGTTCAGCTGAGGAGCAAAGGTACTTATGGCTGCTCCAAGACCCGCTTAAAAACTCAGGGGTTCGCGTGCCAAAGAAAGACCTAGCAAAAATGTTAAAAGAGGTAACCAAATACAATCCATGATTTCCTCAGACAAGTACTTTAGAAATTGGTAATTGGAAACGAGTTGGAAAAAATCTTAAAAAGCACAAGAAAAATCATCTCCCCTGAGACATTTTCAACCTGGAATCTGATTCCTTCAGTTTTGAGTCCATCACAGAACTCACAGTCAATAGCTTCTGATTTGGACACAGACTGGACCAGGGTAAAAAGAAACAGTGGGGGAGGGGACGTTCTCATTTGTGCCCAACAGCGGAGAGAAGTGAGTAAGTAGTGAGAAACAGACAGGCTTAAGAGAAGCCAAAGACACAAACAGGCTTAAAAGAATTCAAAGGGAAAATCCGCTTACAAGAAACCAAAAGGAAAAAAGAATATCGATCTTAACACTTGTTAGGCATGGGATAAATACATTCTAAAGAATCACAAATGTATACGGAAGTTTCTGTTGTATGCTTGATTCTCTCCTCTTTTGTGGTTTCTGATTAAGAAGTGTCTTGATTGTGGGATGGCCACAAGGAAACTGGCTTGGAGCAATGTTTTACAATCACGTAGCAAGCAGGGAGGGAACCAAAGAGTCACACTGAGCCTAGAGCTTGGCCCAGACAAGGGAGGTAAAGAAACAATGTTGCTTGTTTTAGATGCAAGCAGAAATCAAGGTTACCTTTCAATCTACTCAGAACACAATTCAAATCTCCCCAGATCTTTGCAGTGCTCAATTGGTTATTCTTCCCTTGACAAAAATTGGAAAATTTATAAAGAAAGAGTATCTAAAGATTTTGGATCTTCTGATACTTACTGGGTTCAACAAATTAAGCAGGACCATCCTGAGATAAAATGATAATTAAAGAAAAGGCTTTGAAAGGGCCTTTAGACACAGGAACAAAAGCTTCAGTTATTGCCCAAGGCCATCGGCCTATGGCATAGCCTCTGCGTGTGACATCGACAGATGTTTCTCACCCTAGTAAAAGTGCTAAACTGATTTAACCTGGGGGGAGACAAAGAGTGCCTTTGCTGCCACATGCGACTGACCTGCTTTTGAGTTACCAGTTTATGATCAATTTAGAATAACAGCCACAAGGCTGTGGAGGAGACTTCCTTCAGTAGGTGAGAGAGACAGCCCAAGATTTCATTTCTAGCCATCAGTGTCTAAACCATTCCAGACTTTTGCCTTTAAAAGTACATATCCATGGTGTAAAGCACAGAGAACCTTCCCTGGGCCTAGCCCAGGGTTAGGAGTTTGCAGCCCTGCCTCCGGTATGCTGCCCCAGGGCCTGCCGCCAGCAATACTGCGACACTGGGTCCTGCCGGAAAGGCAAGACAAGGTCCCCCAAGAGGTGGAACACCACTCTGGCCTGCGTGAGACACCCCGGTTTTTCCCATCGCTTGCACACACACTTTATGCATCAAAAGTTTACACTGCACTGGTGCCAGGATCCCCAACAACAGTGGGGCGTCCAGGCCAGAGCAGGAGCACCACATGCATGTAATGGACAGCAGAGAGAGCCCAAGGTGCCGAAATACAAATGCAGGGGTTTTTTATATATATACCTCACCACAAAAATTCCTTACAATCTTCCGGTCTACAAATAGTTAAATGTGCTTACAATTGAAATTTCAAAAAACAAAAGGGAGAGTTCACCTCATAATAGATTTCACTTGGCAGTATATACGATTTAAAAATTTTTTAATTCTAATAAAGATGTAACTATTGTACAGAAAGATAATGCAATCAAATGAAAGCTAAAGAGTGTCCAATGGAAAGATCTTCATACTGCACAATAAAAGCACCCAGTCCAGGCTAATGCGGGGGCGAGGGTGTGCTTGTTTTTCTGGGAAATGCTAACTGGCATATCTGGGTGCCACAGCATGCTGCCCCGCTGAATCATGGATCTGAACCCCTCTCCAGAAGCAGACACTCAGTCTTATGACAGTGATGCCTCAGAAACTACATAACTGACAGAAAAGGATGAAACTAAAACCAACCTTAACTGACCCAGGATGCCCAGGAGATGGTAACCAAAAACAAAACCAAAGGTCTAAACAGGTGATGAGTGTATAAAGATAACCAAACTGAAAGTTTAATGAAAGAAAGGGACATACAAGTTACTAGTATTCTTAATATACAAAAATACATGTTAACTACAGATCAGATTTTGTCTTTACTAAATCCTTTTATGTGAGATCTCTGCTAATGGACCTATAACAAATCTGACTAGTCAATTTATAGTTATAAATTCTAAATTTGTAAAAAATTATTGTAATTCAATTTGGCTAAAAATATATTTGAGTGCACTCTGATTTGTAAGATGTTTGTCAATCTGTGTATCTGTTGTCTGTTTGTCCAGTCAGTTTGTAAGCAGTTGTTGAGAGTCAAATGAGCTAGTGATCATTCACATGGGTAGAGCCAATTACACAAGTGCCCGTACAGGAGTGCCCAAGTGGCACAGGGCACCTGAGAAACGCCCTGAGGGCATGGGGTGCTAAAGTGAACAGGTGGTCCAGCCCCAAGAACACGGGTGTAAGAATCGAGCTAGTTCAACAAAGGGGTATAATAAATAGCCCCTGGGAACTTAGAACATTCTCACAGACCTCGGCAATCTGTGTTTATTTCTGTGTTTGTTTGAATCTGTACAGATCGTTTGTCCATTTGTTTGCTGTGTAAACAGCTGTTCTTTTTATTTTGAGCTCAACAATTTTTTTCTCTTTCCCTTTTTTCTTTGGCATTTATGGATCATTTGATCAAAGGTTTATTTGGGTTATAAATTATAAAACATGCTTCCACCTGGTCCAAATGCCACCTGGGTTGCCAGCTGGTCCAAAAGACACAAAGATTGGATATATAAATGTAATATACTATTATTTATTATGGACTTGAGAGTCTCACTGTTTAAAAAATTAATGGGTTAAATGGTATGATACGGGTTTTCACCAGTCATTGAAAAATAAAAAAATAAGAAATGGGGCCAGGGGTTTTAGCTCAGTGGCACTAGTGCCTGCCTGGCAAGCATAAGGTCATGAGTACAAAAAAAAAAAAAAAATCAATCCTCAGTACCCAATAAATAAATAAATAAAAATATATTTTATTAAGATGAGTAAACAAAATCCCTTGGGGTTGGGATTGTTGGACAGGACTCCAGTTGATGACTAAGAAAACAGCTGCCTGCTAACATTTTTAACCAGTTCTTGTTTATTGACTGGAGGCCCCAATGATCTCCACAGCCTTAAGGGAATAACCCCAAAATAAAGTTACAAAATATATTATTGCAATGTGTTTACATTGGTCATCATCAAAAGAAATAATACAATAAGTTTATTTATTTAAAGATGCCTGTGCAAAGGTTTCATATGGCTATGACACAGATTATTACTAGCCTTGTGGTATATTAATTATTCATGCATCCAGATATACTGGTTTTCCAAAATGTGAAACAGGGATTATTTATGGTAACAAAATTTTGTTTCATGTTGAAACTACTGCTGGTATCAAAAACTAATGAGATTCACATTCCACTACAGGTCAATAAGTTAGATAAGAATCTTTATGTGTTAGATAGGGATGACTGGCTAAAAGGGGTGTTTTATGTCAAAACAAAAACTCGGATTGTTACAAAAATGTCATAATTGTCATACTGTAATGTATATGGTTTTGATTGGTGATCTGTAACTGTTAACACTATAGGTATCAAATGTTAAAATATCCATGACCAATAAAAAATAAGTTTCATTTACTGTTCTAAGGTGTTTCCTGTTTAGCTAAGATAGTAATGTTAAGCTCTCTGCCTCTGATACACTGTGTTGCTATCAATCTTTTCTTCTGGATGTTCAACAACTGAGGTTTAGAGACCAAAAATTAGAGACAGATGGGCTAACAGGACAGCCAATATTTTGGCCCCAGCCCTTCAAGGTCAATGAGGACCCAGGACATAAAAGAACCTCTGCTTTGTGTCATCCATAGATACTCAGCGAGTCCCTGGTCTTCTGATCAAGATTATGAGACCCCAGAGGAAAGTGATCTTTGATGAACAGTGTGCCTGAGGAGAACCACCAGGAGAAAAAAATCTCTCAAGCTTTCACGGAAAGCAACTTGGCCAAGCAACGGCCGTGATTCATCCTGATGGCTGACACTGACGCAGAGCCAAGGGGTGCTACGCATGTTTCCAAGGCAATTCCTGAGGAGACCTAACTGACCTTGATAGGCAACAAAAAAACCGATTGTATTTAGTACAGGTCTCATCTTAACTTGGTCTTGAACCTCCTACAGAAAAACATAACTTCAAAAGGTATAGTACAGTGCCACAGTGAAATGTGAGCTGTAAAAATGGCTCAAATCACTAACACCTTGTGATAACTGCAGGCTGCACTGGTCACTGACTATTTATAGGTCGATGGACTGTACAGGGTTTAAATTGTGAGAGTTCTCCAAACACAGCTTCTCCAAGCTTCAACTGACCACCCATGCCGTGCGACAACTAAACAAAAAGGAGGACTATGTTGGGAGCCATTGAAAGTGGAAATTGAGCACCCCTAGGGGTGCTGCAAGGCTGGGGCAAAATACTGGCTGAGGACACATGGTTCCAACTCCAATTAACTAGATAAAAACTGCAGCCACAGGCATTTCACCCTTGTATTGAAAAGCAACATGGAGATCTTCTCCTAAGATACTTCTCCTTGGTAACATGACTTGGTACTTGCAAAGTCCTTGAAACACTCTCAAGGTCTGTTCAGTTTCCAGTGTTGTTTGAAAAGAATAATAAATACAGGCTGTCCCAAGGCATTCCCTGTCTGAGCCACCAGAGTCTCTAACTCTACAGAGGGTTTTGATCCTCTTGGGGCCCTAAAATCACACCACTTGTCTCATGTATTTAAGCCTTCACTGCACACTCGTTTGGGAGATTGGGGATCTCGGCCAGGTCCCCGATAGCATCTCAGAGGCTCCACAAGGATTTCACCTTTCAGATTTTTCACAGATAATTTTTGACGCTTTTTTTAAAAAGCATTTCTGTAGATTAGCCAGGAACAGACACAATTTCACCCGAAATACTTTGTCATTTCAGCTTGGCTTGGCCTTGCTGCTCCAGCACCACATTCCCTATTTCAGATAAAACACCGTCTGGAGTCTGAGACGGGTGTGAAGGGCAGACAGGGAGCTCTGTGTTGGGAGGACAAAGCTGTGAATTCTCCCCTTTTGTGACGTGCACACGTCCTCTGGAGCCATGGCAGGTGGCCGGAGGACCTGGAGCTGCCCGGAACAGCATCCTTCCTTTCTTCCTGGCATGAAAGGGCCTGAGGCCAGGGCTGACAGCAGTGCCTGTGCCAGGCAGCTCGGGAGCCAGAGACGCCATGGAACCGCCTCTCCTGCTTCTCAGGGCAGCGGCGAGAGGCGCCGTGTCTTCATTCCCTTTCGCTCTATCCGTGACTTTGTCATGACAGGAAGGGGTGACACATACACAGCAGGGGGGGGAGGAAGGAGAACACTCTCTCTGGTGCTGTGTTCTCCTTCTTCCCCAGGCAGACATGAGGCTCGAAGTCTCCCCCTTGGGCTGACAGATGGACTTTCTAGAGCTCTGGGTGGCAGAGGGAAGGGCAGTGTTCCAGGAGACCGGAGCACCAAGGTGGACTCCCCGCTCCCGGAAGAGGAACTAGGATCTTGCTTATTGCCGGCCAGCCTGGCCTGAGTGTCAGCCTGGCCTGCCTGGTTCAAGCTGCGTGACAGAGGCAAACAGCTAGATGTTCCTGAAAGTTACACACGCCCCACAGGGCACCTGTGGAGCCGCCCGGGACCCGCCAGAGCCCTCTGCTCGGCCACCGTGCACCTGGCCACCCTGCAGCCGCAGACACCACTCCAAGAGACGCCACCTCTGCTCCTGCCCATGTGTGGCCATCCTGATGTCCAGTGTCTTTGGTCCCTGCCCAGTGACATGAGGCACTGCCGAGACCTCACACTGTGTGAAGTGAGTGGTGAGCCTGGGGACCTCCTTTCCCCACCCTCGCTCACCTGCCACCGATGAAGTGCTTTCGATTTCTCTGTTTTCATGTTTTTTGGATACAGCTGAGGAAACAAATATAAAGTGCTTGTCCTTATGGGCTTGACCAAACCCAAAGTATATCATGTCATGTGTGGTAAGCACAACGGGTGAGGCAGAGGAAGGGAACATGGGAGCAATGAGCAGCATCAGAGGAAAAACCTTCCTGAGGGAGGTGGGCCTGTGGAAATCTGGGGAAAACAGGCTCCAGGTAGAAAGGCCAGTGAATGCAAAGGCCCTGTGGCAGCAGCAAGATTAGTGAGTCAAGAAGGCAGCAAAGACAGGCTTGTGGCTGGAAACAAAAGAAGGGACACCCACTAGTGGGTCTCATATTCTGAGATCAAATCTGTATTTGGAAACATCTCTGTTTCTGGCTTACAGTGTCACAAGCAATTACAGAATCTTTCCATCCCTAGGTTGGCTGGTTTTGTTTTGTTCCAGCATCTCCTCACAGCCTACTGACCATTTCCACTTGGAATTCAGAGTGTAGTGAGGGCTAGCCTGACCCCCAAACTACCCTTGTCTCCCCTGGAAAGTAATGTGGAGCTACAAAGACAAGCTGGGCCTTCTCCACCTCCAAGACCAAGCCCCACGGGGAGAGAGAGGCTGACTGTCACCCTCAGGGCCAAAGCCACTGCCCCCTCCTTCTCTCCAGGAGTCATCACCACTCCAGAAAGGGCAAGGCAGAGCGTCAGGGGGAGAAAGAGAAATAACAGCACATGTAAAGGGGTCCAGGAGTCAGAAAGTAGGGAAAAAAGAGAACAATGGAGACAGGATCAATGAAACAGAGCCACCAGAGGAAACAGGTGACAACTTTAAACCAATTAACTTCAGTCTCCAGGAGATTGAAGCATAGAACTCGGGGGACTGGAAAATGTAGCCTCCAGGATTCAAAATTCAATAAATGAACTGAAGGCTTGTGGGATCCCTGTTGAGATTCAAATGAGTGACCTGAAAGAGAAAGACGTCTCTCACATCATAGAGCAAAATTACAGAGGCAGAAGCCACAAGAGAAATGGCTGTAAACTGAGAAGACGGACTCAGGAGACCCAACAGGCAAATCAAAAAGTAAGAGATCTAAAAAGTAAGAGAGATGACAATTTAAAAAAAAAAAAATCAAAGGAGTATTTTCCTAAAGGCCTGAGCCTGTAAGAAGAAAGGAATCCCAAAGTCCATGGTAAGGCTGATGCACAAAAATACACACCCAGGTGTTTGCTGATAGAATTTCTGAACTCAAAGGCCAAAGAGAATCTTAAAAGCTTCCAGCCAAAAAAAGAAAAAAAAAAAAAAAAACAAGTTAGACTCATGTGAAAGAGAACAACCTGGCTTCTCAGCTGCCACCCTGGGTGCGGGCAGACCGTGGGAAAACAGCTAACGCTGCCTGAAAGGAAAGGAATGCCACCCTGCAGTCCTACACCCTGTCACTCCTGGCTGCAAGGAAATACAAGTGGCTATGAAAGGGACCAGACGGCCAGCACACATGCCCAGAAGAAGTTCTGGCCCAACACGGATGAAGCAGGACCCAGACCTCAGCACCATCAGGAACAAAAAGGAGAAAACCCAGCGTACAGCAGCAGACCCTGCAGACTGTGAACTACCATCCCTTCCGGGTGAGGAACGCCAGACGGCCTCAGAACGCCAGCTTAGGTTAAATCAGGGAGGGACAGAATTCTCATAACAGCCTGGAACAGATAGTACATTTCTCAGCAAAACCTAACAGGAGGGAGTAAGAGGGCACTTCCCAAAACAGACTGGAAGCACATAAAAGCATTTTGAAGGGAATGGTAGGGGAAGTGACAACTCAAATATTATATAGTTCTCATCTTACTGAGGGAGAGAAGAGGAAGGAGGAAGGAGGAAGGAGAGGAATGTCACACCCGTAATCCCCACTGCTCAGGAGACTCTAGCAGCTCACAAGTTTGAGGCCAGCCTGCACAACTTAGCAAGACTCTGTGTCACCATAAAATTTTAGCCAAGCGTGGTGGCACACACCTGTAATCCCAGCACTCAGGAGGCTGAGGCAGGAGGATTGCTGCGCGTTCAAGGCCAGCCTGGGCTAGCTAGTAAAGTCAAAGCCAGCCTGAACTACATGGTGAGACCCTGCCTCAAAAAAGAAACAAACAAAACAACAAATAAATATTAAGAAAGTACCAAGTACGTATAACAAGGTAGAAAAGAATAAAACTTCAAATTCAAGGGAAAAAGAGATTAGCAACATGATCAAATGAATGACAATCAAAGAAAGGAAAAGGAAACAAATCTATAAAACACGAAATGAATTAAATTGAATATTGCAGTTGTGTCACTCAGTATGAATGGACTGAGTTCTCCGACTGTAAGACCAGCTCGGGAATTCTGGGTGCAGCTCAAGGGTAGAGCACTTGCCTAGCTCGAGTGAGACCTGGGTTTGATCCCAGCACTGTACCAAAGGGCGGGGGCCTCGGAACTTTTGACATGAAACCAACAAGCAAAAACCTAGCAACATATTATTTACCACAAACCACTTAAAACTAATTCAGAAAGAAAGTTCACCGAGCAAAAGAGAAAGGTAAAAAGTAAAATGACACCAGGCAAGGGCAAAGAAAAGGAAAAATGAAAGGGTGGAATTCTTAACCTCGAACAAAGTATATAGAGGGTTCAATATATTAAGCGGGATAAAGAGCAACAGTAGTATCATTAAAAAAAACTCAGTTAATTTTTTAAAAAGATTCAACAGTAATAAAGTTGCAGATATCTGTTAACAAAGCAGCTAAAATATAAGGCAAAATTATTAAAATTCAAGGAGTACATGATTAAAAGTACAGCTCAGCGGAAGGTTTCAGTAATCTTCCTAGGCAGACCACCCTAGAGAAGATAAATTTATAGACATGAGAACGGAATAAATGACCAGCTCAGCCAAGTTATTCAATGAAGCTCACATTTCTCAAGTAGACAACATGTATTCTTTTAAATGTACACAGAACATTTACAAAATAATCCCCGGGAAATTGATCATAAGAAGAGTAACTTTTGAAAATTACACTTTTGGATCATAAATACCAAGTTAGAAATAAGGAGTAAGAAGGTGACAAAACAATTGTAAATACTTGAAATTCCCAGATAAGGTCTAGATCAAAGAAGAAATGAAAACTGAGATGAAATACTGTCCAGAAAGAGCTGAAAAAGAAAAAAAAAAAAATCTCTGAGCCCCAATAAAAGCTACAGTGGAAATTTATCAACAAAAACTCCTGCCCTGAAAAAGAGGGCAGTCGAAGCCCCAGGGCCCCTCTGGAGAGGATCCCCAGCAATTTTCCTTACGTTCAGGGACTGGAAATGAACCTCTGCCTTCCAGAGTGGGAGGAACAACTGTCCCTCTAGCCCAGCCCCAGAGAGACCCCCAGGATGCGCCTGACACTTCCTGAACCCCGCGTTGAAAAGCTGCCCCACCTTGTCTCTGGAGCTGCCTGCAGTAGGCCCTGTCAGACACCCTTCTCCGTGGGAGAACTGGGAAATGGCCCAGGGTGCTATGCTGTTAGAGGGATGGACCTGGGACAAATTTAGGAGCTTATTACAGGCAGTGCTTCAGGGATGAACACCTTAGAACACCGTCCTGTTCCACAGACGCTCTCCCGAATGTGAAGTCATGACAATGCAGGCAGGAAACAAGCAAGCGCACGAAAGCCCCGCCTGGGTGGGTCACAAGCACCGCAATACTAGGAACTCTTGGGTGCGGTGGTGCACACCTGTGATCCCAGCATTCTGGAGGGCTGAGGCAGGAGGATGGCGAGTCCTAGCACAGCCTAGGAAAGTAAGTGACAGAGAAACCTTGTCTCAAAATACAAAATAAGAAGGGGATGGGGCTGTAGCTAGGTTCAATCTCCAGTACTCAGAGAAAAAAGCAAAACAAAACACAAAAACAGGCATGCACAGGGATGGATATTAAAGAACTCAGCTCTGGCCTACCTAACCCACTAAACTCTTCCCCAGCCTCCGTATCTCCTTCCTGATTATTTACCTCGGTTCCATCTACCCCACAAGACCACAAGCTTGGAGCCAAGAAAGAATGTAGCCTTGGGATCCCAGGGAATCACCCCCAGGCTCCCGGCAGACACTGAAATCCTCAGTGACGCAAGTGCCTGGTATAAAATGGCATGGTATCTGTGCAGGACCTACACCGATGGTCCCATACACGTTAAATCACCGGGAGAGTATTTCGAATACTCAGCACATGCCAGTGCCCTAGAGATAGTTGTTACACATACTGGTCTAGGTCTAGTAACAAGAATACAGCCCACCCGTTCAGTCCATGAGTCCCTCCCGATACATTTTCAGTCCGCCGCCTGAGGACACACAAGCCCATCGGACCCGTAGATTGAGGACAGTGGAGGAGCACGCAGGTGTGGAAGGTCCCAGGAGGCCCTGTGTGACTCACAAGCACAATCTCTCTTCTATTAGCCAACCCCACCGCAAGGCCAGGAAGGACCAATGCTCCGGCCAAGAGGAGAGCCCACAGCTGCTACAGAAAACCAACACGGGAAGACACGTACCCTTTTCCTGGTTGCAGAGGCTGTTTGTGGAGACCGGAGAGTCGGGCACCCGGGCGAGGGAGGGGCAGGGGGCAGAGCTCCAGGACAGCAGGCTGCCTCGGGTGCTGCCACCGCTGTGGCCTCCGAGCCTCATGAGCCAGTGGTCAGATAAGGAGGAGCTGGTGGAGCCTGCAGAGGAAGGACAGAAGGGAGGCTGCACACCCCTAACTTCAGCCGCCAAGCAGAGCTTCCCACGGCCGCGCCCCGACCCTGAGGAAACGGTGCTGAATGCCCAAGACAGTCCTCCAGTGGGTACCACCATGACCGACCTTACAGGTCCAGGGAGAGGCAGGTGGCCACGGAGAGGAAGACCTGCATAAGCCCTGAAATTGCTCTCTGGGGAACTACTGGTTACCAACGCTGGCTTCCTATTTTTTTTTTATTTTTCCAGAAACAAAGGACTTTATTACTCACGGTCATAGCCGGGGTCAGAGTTTTATTCCCAGGACCCCTGGCCTTAGCTCCCAAGGGTCACTGTGTAATAAGCTACGTCACAGGAGCAGACCCCAAGTTCTGGGAAACCCAGACTTTTATAATGGTCATTAAGGGTGTCCACCCTTTGATTAGGAGGGATAGTATCTTCATTACACAGGACAGTGAGAAACTCTGGCCTTCTCTTCTGTGGTATTTTAGTCTTCTTTCAGTATCTCCTTTGGGTAAGTAAAAGCAAGGCCCGCTGAGAACTCTTGGCTTATTTGACCGTTTTTCAGTAATGGTTAAGAGAAAATCTGATTCATTTTTATTAACTGTCCTCCCATCCCCGGGGTAAAGATGGCTGCTTCGTAGAGTGGAACAAGTCACACAAAGGGGGCAATGTGGCACTTTTTTCCTCTAGACTTCAGAGCGAGCTTACAAATGGATTGCTAGGTACCATCAGGCAGGTACACTTCCTAGAGAGGCCTCGAATCTTCCTTACTGCCCCTCCCTAACAGGACTAGCAAAGCTTGTAGCACAGATTTGTATGTCACAAGCTTAATTAAATCTGGCTCATTGAGAGCAAGACTGAGAACATGGAATCCCACACCCCCAAGAGTCACCCTGCTCTGCCTGAAATAAATTATACTTTGTTTTGCTCTTTCTTTGGAGACAAGGTCTCACTATGTAGCCCAGGCGGCCTCAAACCTGGGGCAATCCTCCTGCCTCAGCTTGCTAAGTGTAGGGATTGCAGGTGTATGCCACCATGCCCAGAGAAATCATTCTTTTCCCCTTTCTTGGCTTACAGGACAGTCATCCCACATCCTGACGAAAGAGCTGCTAACCTCACATTTGTAGAACAGCAACCAGGATTTCCTCTCTTCAGTCCTTGCCTCCTGTGTTGGCCCTGGATGGTCCACTGAGAATCCCCGATTCTTAAAGCAACGTCCCCAAGCCCCCTGCACCCACCCATCCCACCAACGGCAGCACTCACCTCGCATGGAGCTGCTGGCCGACCACGGGGGGATGCTGTTCCGCTTCTGATAAAACAGGATGTACGCCCCCCTGGTGTTGACCTCATCTTCCCGAATCGGCTCCACCGTGCTGTCATCGTAGCTGTACCACTGGCCGTCCAGAGAGTTCCGGCAGTAAGCTGCAAAGGTCCCACCCCAGTCTGAATGATCAGAACCGCAGAGGGCAGAGGACACGTCCCGCGGGCCTGGCTGAAAATGGACCTGCTCATAACAGGATGAGAAGAGGTCCCCTGGGGGCTAGAAATCAATTCTGTGGAGTCAGAAATGATCGCCAGTTACGCTCCCGGATTCTTCCTGATAAAGAGTATTGTTACTTCAAGTTTGAACCCTCTTGCTGCCGTGGGCCAGACAGGCAAACAGCCCAGGCTCTGCAGGTCACATATGGTCACACACACTCTGCCACGTTCTGCTCTCCTGCTTTACCGCCTTTGATGCTGGAAAATCCCTTTCAAACCAGGCAGGGTGGACACCTCTGATTCCAGTACTTGGGAGGCTGAAGCAGGAGGACTGCTATGAATTCAAGGACAGCCGGGGCTACACAGTAAGTTCAAGGCCAGTCTGTACTACATAGTGAGACCCTGTCTCAAAAAACCAAAAAAGAAAACCATTTTAAATTTGTGGGGTAGGGACTGGGGATTTAGCTCAGTGGCATAAGCGCCTGCCTGACAATCTCGCAGTCTTGAGTTTGATCCCTGGTACAAAAAAAAAAAAAAAACTGTGGGGTATACAAACACTGGCACTAGACAGAAGGTGGTCTAAGGGTCAGTTTGCTGACCTGCACACTAAGCCAGGCACCTAAGAGTCCATCTTTGTTCTTCCTTTCTCTTCCACCCCACGCCAAGCCATTCTTAACGATCCTGTCCCCAAAATGTTTTTGAAGACTTGGGTGGTCACTGCTCAGGCAGTACGATCTCACTTGAGCCTCAGAATCACCCTTCTAACTGGAACACCAGCTCCCACTCTCCTTCCTTTCTACTCATTCTCCGTAGAGTGACTATTTCTAACTGTACTCGGCTAAGGTTTTTTTCTTTTGCTACACCGGACACTGATCCTGGAGCCTTGCCACCGAGCTACACCCCAACCCTGATTGTTTTATTTGGAGACAGGGTCTCACTGAGTTGTCCAGGTAGGATTCAAACTTGCAGCCTTCCTGCCTTAGCCCTCCTCCGGGTTTGGATTCCTAGCATGCGCCATCACGCTCGCCTTTGCTCCTCTGCTTCAACTCTTTAAGTGGTTTCTGTGATATACTAAAATGCTCCTTAAAATGTTTGGAAGTAACAGAGTCTGTTCACAGGCTTATGGATTGGCTGGCAGCTCCTAGGTCCCTCAGGAAGGGGGCCAATGGCCAGAAAGCCCTAGGCGGGATTTATGAGTCGGGACTTTCAGCCATGGGACAAAACCAAACTCCACACATAAACCCAAATGAGAGGTGGGCACACAGCTTTCATCACAGCCTCAGGGGCTGAGGCAGGAGGACTGCTGCAGGTTTGAGACCAGCTGGGGCTACACAAAGAGTTCAAGGCCAGCCTGAACTATATAGTGAGACGTGTCTCAAATAAACAAAGACCCAAACATAAAAATGTAATGTCTATTATGGTACAAGGGATTTCTAGGGATCAAGTGGACTTTTCAATTAGTGGTGGCCTTGGGACAAATTGGTATCTTCCTGGGGGACTGGATCTCACTCGATTAAGAGCATTGAGAAACTCGGTGTAGAAGATTTAAATACAAAAACGTAAAACCACAAAAGTACTAAAAGAAAATACAGACAAAACATCTTGCTTAAAAAAAGGCTTTCCCATCATTACTTGAGAAGTCATAAAAGAAACAACTGACAATTTGGTTACTTAAAAAATGTAACAATTGCTGGGGATATAGCTCAGTGACATAAGTGCCCCCCTTAAAGCATGAGGTCCTGAGTTTGATTCCCAGTACCAATAAATAAGGAAAGAAAGAAAGAAAATAAATAAGTCATTTAAAGCTGGGTGTAATAGAGCATGCCAGTTGTCCTTATTTTCATCATTGAGAATACAACGACCAATTTAGCTATAATTTTTGTCTTAAAAAAAAAATCTGTGTTAATACAGCAAGAGGAACGTCTCCCAACACATATATATAGGTCATGAAGGATTTCTTTTTTTGTTCATGAAGAATTTCTGTTGAGCTATTTTTTAGGCCACAGAAGAGAGACTGCAGAAGGGGTGGACAGAATGGTCCTTGAGGGAGGAAGGACAGCTATGGGAAACTGGATGGCACCACACAGCAGTACAAGAGCAGCTCTTGGGTCCACTAACTTAGGGAGACCAGGCCAGCCGCATCCTCTGATCCCCCTCAATCCCTGGCCTGGTACCCTCATTTCTCTCTCTCTCCGTGGTGGCTGTACCATCTTTCAATGGACACCAACATCCTAAACCTCTCGGAATCCCAAGGACCATTTGGATGAGCCTCCACTACTGTCCATGCAGTGGTCACTCAATTGCTGCTTCTGCCAAGGGTGCTCCTGCAGGTTCCCCGTGGCCCCTGATATACGCTGATGGGACCAAGGAAGGATGTCATCAGGCAGTGCGATCAGTCCTAACACTCTAAAAGGGCTTCTCAGAATGCCTGTGAACCACTGAGACAGTCACCTAGCAGTTTGTTTCTTTCTGTTTACTGCTCCCAAGTTCTCTAGAGGAGCAGAAATTAAAATTACCCCATAAAATAAAAAGACACCAATCTGGGAGACGTAAGATTCCTTGTGCAGAATCACTGAGGATGATAAACAGCACTCTCATAACTCCAATAATGACCCTCCCATATCGGTCATGCCTAAAAATATGAGCAGCAACTAACTTCACATTCCAGCCACCAGCTTAAGTGACATTAGCTCGAGAGCTGGCACCAGGCACTCTTCGCTCTCCCACACACCCTGGTGTCCTGTGTGCAGCAGGTGAAGAGTCGGCCACCGTGGGAGCAGAGGGGCTCAACCTAGAAAGAGGCCAATTCTGGAGGCTCAGGCCACAGCCAAGACTCCCGGCCATGACCGCCGTGGGCAGAGGCAAGGCAAGGCTCACCTGTGTAATGCCCACCTTGCAGGCTGCCGTGATGGTTGCAGACGGCATACAAGTCGTACAGGAAGTCCAACGGGTAGGCGGTGGGCAGGCTGGCTGGCTGCTTCCAGGAGGGCCAGGGGCCGGGCAGCGGCTTGCCGCTGGTGCTCCTCTGAGCCACGTGGGGAGCCATGTCGAGTCCCGAGAGTGGAAACTTAATGAGTGTGGACAGCTTGTTCCTTCTCTCTCCCACCTGACAGAACCTTTTAAGGTGGATGATGAGAATATCGGGCAGCGTCCACAGACTCAGCTTCACCACGCCCTGCTGGAGGACCTTGCAGTGGGGGCACTTCCACGCATCATCCTGGGCCAGCTGGAAAGGAAGCCACCAAGCCTGTGAGGCCCCCTGCAGCACACAGCCACCCCACCGCAAGGCAGCCAGTCGCCTTCCCGGCCGGCCGGGGAGTGGAACCCAGGGCGGGACCTGCTCCTCCTTGGTGTAGAACTGAAAACACTCATCCAGGGTGCAGCTGGGCTGCTGGTGTGCCTGCTGCTGCCGCCACACGCTGTCTGCATCGGGGACCCGCTCCTCCTGGACGCTCCCAAACAGGCTGCATGGAAGGAGAAGACACAGTGGTGTACAGGGCCCTCCCCCTCGAGGGAGTTTTCTCTGTCCCCACAGCAAACCCAGCAGAAAACGCTGGCCAGGTGCAGTCACAGTGCCCTTCCACGGCGTCCTGGGGACCTCCTCTGCACATCCTGACTTCACACTCACTCTGTCCCATCCCCATCTGTGTTCCCTCCCGGAACCTCAAGCAGCCAAGGCCTGGCTTATCCATGTTTGTTTCCTTTGTCCCAGCGCTAGACCTCACACCTGGTAGGAGATCAACAAACAGTAACTGGACTGAAAAATACCCTTTTTCAAAGTATGGCTGGTAAAGCCTAAGAAAGAGCCTGGACTTGAACCAGACATATATGAGCCATGTGACTTTACTGTAGTCAGGGTTTGCAAGGAGAACAATTACATACAGGACACAGAATATATAGTATTATTTATACTAGCCACCCAAGAGCTAAATACGAGAAAGTGTGGGAAATCTGTCAACACTAAAGACCTAGAAAATCCAGCTGAGGGCCTGGGTCCCATGGCAGTAACCTGCATCAGTTCAGCTGAAAATATAGAGCCCAGCACGGTGACCCATGCAACTCTATTTCATGGATCTGCGCTGGGAAGGCCCAAAGGTCAGTGGTGGAAATTAGAAAGTCTGTGGCAGCGGGGTAAAGGATCTGTGCCAGCAGGCCCAGGGTTCTGTACTGGAGCCAAGAAACAACGCTCAAAATAAGGACCAGGACTCCCCTGAAAAGTACCACAGCCATCCTCAGTGACAATGAGAACAGCGGAGTATGTATCAGGAAGCCAGCGTGCCAAGCTTCTCCTGGAGATTAAACAGCACACGTCTTCCCCTCTGAAGCCAGGAAGCAATGCTCAAAGTATAGACCAGAGCCCCCCCAAAATGAATCGCAGCCATCCTCAGCGACAAGTCCTGAGCTCCCCCGATGATAACAGCAGAGTTCATACCAGCGAAGCCAGCACGACAAGCTCCTCCAGGAGAACCAGTGGCTCCAAACTACAGCACTTAGGAGAAGCCACAGTGCTACTCTTCCTCTCCGGGTCTCCTTTTTATGCTGGTGACCATCCGCAGGTGGCCATCTACACCCAGCACCACGCTGATTCAGTTCCGCTGGTGTGTAAGTTGACCACCAGGTACCAATCCACTACAGCCCTTAAGCAACTACTTAACTTCTCTGTGCCTCTGTTCCCACTCTGAGAAATGCAGAATATTAACGGTCCTCACAGGAAGATGTGCGGGAGACTCACACACTCAGAGCAAATAAAGTGCCAAGAGCAGGACTACTGGCACAGGGTGAGAGCTCCATAAGCACTTGCTACTCCTCGCTCCACCACCATGACTACCATTGCCATGAGGGCTATTCACATGCTGCCACCTCTCAGTAAGGTCCCCCAGAGGGATGGGGCACTGCCTCAAGCTGTGTACACTGCCTGTCAGTCACTCTGGGGGGAGAGGGCCCAGAGAGGGGTTAGAGAAGAAGCAGCCCTGTCTCAGTACCGCAGGAGGCAGACTCCATGACTCACCTCTCCTTGGTGGCGCAGTCCCACTCCACGGCCAGCTTGACATGGGGTGGGCCTCCAGGCCTCCTGAGGTGCAAAGCCCTGAGGAGAGAGCATCGAAGCCCATCAGGAAACAGGGAGACACCTTCCCACCGTCCCACAGGGCTTAGCTGTTGGTCTGAAACCTGGATGGACGTTCCAAACAGAAACACCCTAAACTGACGGAAAACAAAGGTGAGCTATCTGGGGTTTGCAAACTCCACTGAAGAGCTTAGTCCGAAACCCGTATCCCACTGCCCTCGTGCCCTCGGAAGGTTGGGAACTCTAAGGATTTTTGGTTACTACAAGGATGTAGATCAACTGTCCACAGGTCAACAGGCCCGTGACAGCCTCTAGCTACCTTCTCAATGTCTACAGAAAGTGCCACATGATCATCCCACACCAATAGTCAACACCGAGCAAGCCTAAAGAGCTGCCCACCCCCAACAGAATGCCAGCGAACACACACCACCTAAACATTCTTCAGATTCACCAGTGTATAGCAAACCCATGTCAGGTAACCTATAGCTCTTTTCTGTTTCAGAAAAGCCTGGCAGGACTCAACACAAAAGAGGTGAGACCAGAGGGAAATGAAAGGTGTGGGGTTTTATGAAGAAATCAACAAGGGCAGACACAAGGGAGACGAGTCCACACCCCAAAGACTTAAGAATTTACAGAATAAGAGGGGGAAGTCAGGTGAGTTCCAAAATGATTCAATAGAAGGTTTTAAGCTCATAGAAGTCTCGAAGACAAGAACCAGGATCTAGGGTAGAGCTGGGGCACCTTCCCACATGACCAGGAGCCAGCGGGGCCTGGGAGCAAGGCACTTTGTTCAGGGTGAACACTGACTCTTCTCCTCTTCCTGTAGACTTGGAAGAACCCAGCTATGAGCACGGTGCTGCCTCCCCCACTCCCTCCCCGGCAGGAGAAGCACCATTCCTGATGAGCAGAACTGGGAGATGCCACTGCTCCTTTCTGCTTCCCTGCCAGGTCCTGAGCACAGCAGACCCGCACTCTCCTTTAGCCACGCCCCGCACTCCCTGGAAGCAGCGCTGCCCTGCAAGTGTGGGACTGGGCATTTGGGGTAAATACGTGACTCGGGAGACATACTGGACTAGGAAGCCCTATAGCTAAGCCTCTTTCCTGAGGATCCCCAATCTCCCCATTTCCACCATGTAGGAGGCCTGCAACTGGGAAGCTCTTCTTTGACGGGGGTGTGGAGGCATGATTTAATTCAGAGAGAATATATTCAAAAACCCAAGTTGGATTCACATCCAAACCATCCTTTTAAAAATATGAAAGCAACACAACTGTAATTTTGATCTTTTCCTGCCTCGATCCATAGTCTGCTGGTCCAGTGGCATCTAAACCTAAAAGGAGAACGGGGCTTCCTCCCCCGGCCCTTCAGCCCTTTGCACATGGCCAGGCCTTTCCAAGGTGTGCCATGTTCTTTACGTCTCAAGGTTCAGGGTTCCAACCCAACCCTCCCACTCCACCAAGAGGACAGACAAGAAGCCAAGGGGGCTCTGCTGTTAAAATCCAGGCTGGTCAGGAAACAGGAAGCCCACGGTCTTCTCCCTTTACTAATACATACAATCACTGTCAATGTTAAATTAAGGTAATATTCTCTCTCTCAAAAAAAAATAGAAACTCCATTTGACCCAGCTATACTCTCCTGAGTATCTTCCCCAAAGGGTTAAAGACATCACCCTGCAGTGATCCATGCACGCCCATGCTGATACCATCATAACTCGTAACAGCTGAACGTCAGAGATGGCATGGATACCCATCAACAGATGAAAGCCGAAGAAAATGCGAGATATGTACTGAGTATAATAATGTCTTAAATCATAAAATATGTATTTTACATGTGCCCCCATTACATTTTTGGTTGCTATAATTTGCGATATTATTCATGAATAATATTATATATAATGAATAATTATATATAACGAAGTACCAGTCAGCCATAAGGAAGGATAAATTTATAGACGTGAATATAAAGTTAAGTGAAATGAAATAAATCAGACACTGGTTTTGAATTCTGAATCAATTCAACATGTTTACTTTTCACGATCATTTTGAGTTTGGGGAAGAGCCAAAATTTGATCATATAATCAAAAGGTTCCAGAACATTCTGGATTGCCCCATCCTGATTCTCTGTCTCTCTCATCAGTCAGCTTTGGTTGACAAAATCAGGAAACCATTGAACAGTCTTGAGACTTTGGGTCTATAGGAAAATGAGCAAAAATGCTGGATAACAAACATTCACAGCAAAAGGGCCTGCGCTACTCTGCTGGCCCTGTGGGGCTCTGCGGGGGGGAATTCACCTGAGAAGGGTCACTCTAAGGCTCAGTAGTGTGACCCAATCAAATGGACATGGGTGCTTTGGTTAGAACAACCTGGGTTCAAATCTGAGCTTGCCATGAACTAGTTTGGTGAGCAAGTTAACTCCTCTCTGGGATAGAAGGGTTAAAAGAGCAGACTATGTTAAGGGTCCAACAAGGGCACATACCCAGCCCCACTGTGAGTAACTTTATTGATGCATAGCCTCACAGGAGTCCAGCCAAATAGGAGCACATTTATTCTCTTACCAAACCCGGAGCCTCCCCTTACCTGTCAACTGCCCAGTGACAGAGAGGCCGACTGTCCTGTGGAGATAAGTAGCTGCAGGCCAGGGACAGTCCCACAACCCGGATGGAGAAGAGAGACCCCAGGTCCTGCCAAGGTAAAGACAGAGACAGGTTAGGAATTCCGTCTGTTCATTTAAATCATACTTCTGTTAAGTATTGGGGATCGAACTCAAGGCCTTCACAGGAGCAACATTCCCAGCCCTGTTTAAAATTTTGCATTTGGAGATAGGGTCTCATTTAGACTGCTAAGTATCATATAAGTTAATCAAACATGTAATCACTTTTTCTAGTGTATTTTGAACATTTCTTTAATAATCAGTATTTAAAAATCAACAGATATAAAGGCTTTTTTTTTTAAAGATTCACATTCTATCTTTGAACACAGTGATCTAATACTATGTTTCACATGTTAAACCTCCCCCAAAAATAAGCCTAGTGTATTTGAATAACAAGTGTTCAAGTGAAGCCGATACTGATTAAGTTAGTGGAAAATAAGTCCCTTATTAATCAATTAAAGGGGTACTTCAGTCCACAAACTTAATTCTTTCCATGATTCTTGTCACAAACCAATTGGATGGGAATGAAATCAAATTCAGTGCTGACCTTATTGAGAAATTTGATTTGGTTCTCATTCAATTCAATTTGTGACCAGAATTGTGGAAAGAATTAAGTTTGTGAACAAAAATACCACTGTATTAATGGATAATTTAACCCACTCTATTAAAATGATTATTACTGTCACACTGAGGCAAATCTAAAATAACTTGATATATGTTCTATATACAATATTTGTATATTTCAAAATACATTTTGTCATATTCTAGTATTTCTAGTATTGAAGTGGTTCTTACAATCAATGTTATCTAATTAAGTGCCTCTTAAAAATTCACTGGAGAAAAGAATTTAATTCAAAAATGGGCAGAGGACTTGAATAGACACTTTTCCTAAGATACACACATGGCCAACAGGCATACCAAAAAATGGTAAATACCATTAGTAATTATAAAAATGCAAATCAAAACCATTTCATGCTTAATAGGATTCTACAATGTTAAATTTTTTAGTAAAGTAAAAAAGGGAAATAATAAATGTGGGCGAGAATGTGGAGAAATTGGACTGCTGTAGGAATGTAAATGGTTCAGCTGCTGTGGAAATAGTCTGGCAGTTTGCTTTGAAAATAGTGCTCAGAATTACCACATCACCTACAAAGAACTTACAGTTCTTTACACACCAATGTTCACAGCAACATTATTCATGCTAATCAAAAGACAGGAACGACATCAACAGATGAATGGGTAGACAGTGTGATACCGACTCACGATGGAATTTTACTCATTTTAAAAATAAAATAGCAGGGCATGGTGGCACATACCTATAATCCTAGCAGGGTGTGGGGGTGGTGGTGAAGCAAGATTGCCATGAGTTCCAGGCCAGCTTGGGCTACATAGCAAGTTTGAGGCCAGCCTGAACTACACAGCGAGACTCTATCTCAAAAACCAAAACAAAAGGAATGGGCCGAGGCTGTAGTCCAATGACGTAGTTTTCCCAAGGTCCTACGTTTGATCCCTGAGACTGTGGGGAGGTGGGGGACAGCGCTGGTCATTAACTAATCGGTCAGCCTGAACCGCTGCTCGGCTAGGTAGGTGGCTTGGTAGCACAGAGTACTTTCTTAGCATGCACAAATCCCCGGTCCAAGAAAAAAGAAAGAGAGAAAGACAGACAGACAGACAGACAGACAGACGGAGGAAAAATGAACAAAGGAGGGAAAAGGAAGGGGAAGAGACAGTGTCAGGTGGCGATGGAACTTTTGGAGTACACAGTCTTGAGAGGTCCTTTGGGCGTGTCTGTCTGTCTCTGCTTATAAATACGACAGCTTTGCTCCTGTACAGCTCCCACTACAGTGAGCCATCGCCTGCCCCCCTCCCAGGAACCAAGCGCATGCAGGTGCCATGCTGTTGAACTTCCAGAACTGTGGCCTAAATAACCCTTTTCTCTTATAAGTTAGTGTTCTTTGGGATTTCACTGCAGTGCAGGGAGCTAGCAGTACGCAGGTCTTGAGTGTGAAGTTCAGGGACCGTGTGCATCCACTCCACCCTCTTCTAGTTGATCTACAGCTTGGAGAAAGAGAAAACCAATAAGCGGAAGCCAGCTGACTTCAAGGCTTCCAGTCAAGCGCTGGCCGCAGAAGAGTGCGTCCTAAAAAGAACGTTAACTTCAATCTGGGGGTGCCCTTTCCCCCCAAGACTCCTAACGCAGACTTGTCTGCACAGCAAGGTCATCCATCAGCAAGACGCAACACGGCGGAGGCAGTAACTGCTCACACGCAAACCAACCGACCTTGCGGGCCCCACCGAAGTCTGCAGAGTGACCACAGACACACCTCCACGATGATAAACCTTTCCTTCATAACTCACGCCAAGCAGTTCTCCCCAACAAACTGTGCACTGTCACAAGAAACACTTTCCTGTCCTCTGTCCTTGGCTAAGCCAGTGTATTTCAGAGGCCTCAATGCTCATTCTCTATCTTTTCAGTTCAAGGCTGAGAATTCTGAATGCACCCTTTTCCAGTTATTACCATATTGAGTCAGTGCTTAATATCCTATTAAAAGAACTGTGCGTTTAGTAGTGGTCTAGCCCGGGAATCCCAGCTTTTGGGAACATATTATTTCTACAGAAAACCATGTCTGGACATGCATTTAGTAATGAATCCATGGGGAAGCACCCAGGGCCATGTGGAGCCTTTCCCAGTTTGAATGTCGCTGCCCTCCTGGCAGCTTGGTCGGTTCTTAATATTGAAATGGCTACGGAAGCCAGGTAGCACACACCTGTAGTCCCAGCACCCAGGAGGCTGAGGCAGGAGGGTCACCACAAATTCGAGGCTAGTCTGGACTGCATAGTGAATTCAAGGCCAGCCTGAGCTAAATTGTGAGACCCTGTCTCAGAAAAAAAGAAATGACTATAAAGATTCTACAGAAGCCAAAAATTATGTGTATGCAATGAGGTAAAGGACGGCAGCTGAGATAAATGCTCACATGAAAGTGGATTCATCCACTTTCAACAATCAGCAGCACACAGATTCGGGAGCTGGCTGAAGCTATTGCTAGGTATGCTGACCTACTTGTGGAGAAGTTAGTTTCTAAATTGGGCACTGGCAGATCCACTGTGTAGTACACCACACAAAACTCTAGAGAGAAAGGCTGGCTCGAATGTAGTAGAAGTCTTTAGCAAAGTGCTATTTGCTGTAAACCCTAAATCAAATGTTTGTATTTTGGTTTTTTGTTTGTTTCCTGAGCAGAAAGGAGCCAGAATTATGAAGACTTAGTTCTGAACTAAGTTTGGTATATCACCCAAGTGAAGGGCTCATTCTAAGAATAGCTGGGGAGAAACAAAATTCTGATGCGACTGACCTGTCCCTAAAAATTTCAACATCTTCCATCTGCCAGGCTGCCACTAAAATGGCTCCTGATATTATAGGAGCTAAAACATCAATGGCTTTCTAGGTACTGAGTACTGTGGCACACACCTGTAATCCCAGCACTCAGGAGGCTGAGGCAGGAGGATTGCTTAGGTTCGAGGCCAGCCTGGGCTACCAAGTAAGTTCAAGGCCAGCCTGAACTGCATAGTGAAATCCTGTCTCAAAAAGACAAAAAAGACCCCCCCATCAAAAAAAAAAAAAAACCCAAGAAGAAGAAAAAGAATTTTAAATGTGGTTTTTAAAACTGGAAAACTACCAATTTGAGACTAAATAAACATGGCAAAAAGTGTTTGCCTTTGACCTTTAATTCTCAAGTTCCTCAAAAACTGGACAAATTTATTTTAATGTCTAGATTTTCACACACAGATACAATCATAAGTTTAATTTGCCACAGAGATCATATCTCAAGTCCTTTGAAATTTTTGATCTAAACGTGTAAGTTACAATTTACTACAGGGAAAACTGTGGAACATCACGAATGCACAAAAAGGAGAATAATAACGCAAACTCTGCTCTTCATTCCAGCGGTGTTTGGAAAGATTTAACAAGAGAAAGCCCCGGCTGGGAAATGTGTTTCGTAATAGCACGAAGATTAAAACGCAAAGGGAACAGAGTGGTCACATAAATCAAAGCTCTGTGATAAAACAACACGAACCCTCTCACGCACAGCAAACTCCCCCCACTCTCCTCCCACGCACGCACCAGGCACGCACGCCCCCTACCTGCGCAGGGGCCTCACTCTTCATGAGATAGCGGACCTTACTGAGGATGCACTGCTGGAGCTGGGCCCAAGAAATGGTTCTGTCCTCCCTTATCAGGAAAGGGGGTCCAAATCTGGAAATCCAAGGAAATCAGGTTATTTCAGTCAAGGAAAACCAACAGCACCCAACAGGCATGAAGAGGACCGCTCCACTACGGCTTCCTCGGAATTGGGGAAGTGAAGGGTTTAGAGCCAGGCGCAAACCACAACTGCCAGTCACAGACCTGCATGACACAGGATGCCACTGGCAGGCACACAGAGTGCTGGAGAGGCAAAGCCCGTGTCACCAGGCAGTACAAACAGCTTCTGCAAGTGCTGGACT
Organism: Dolichotis patagonum; assembly: GCA_004027295.1. Classification (NCBI taxonomy): domain Eukaryota; kingdom Metazoa; phylum Chordata; class Mammalia; order Rodentia; family Caviidae; genus Dolichotis; species Dolichotis patagonum. The sequence continues at coordinate 48,742 of PVJX010010708.1, forward strand.
GGCTGGCAAGGCCCCTCCTCACAGAGGAGAGAACAGTGAGAGCTGAAGAGAACCGGAGGGAAGGCAGGCGGGACAGTCTCAGGCACGGTGCATCAGGAATACTCTCGGTACTGGGCAGGTTTCCTGCGTCCCACCCTAACAAAGCACACGGATGTGCCTGGAGCTGTGGTCCCAGCTGTGCCATGAGTGCTGCTGGACAAATCCCTGACCACTCACTGTCCCAGGGTCGTGCAAAGACCAGTGGCGTCAGAATGTGAGACTGCAAGCTACTTGCTTATAGTAGGAAGTACACATTTTTTGTACATGCACCTCAGGCTGCACATAACCAACTGTTCCAACAGGATAAAACTCCAGAAGTGGAAAGGTAGGCCAACGTTCTTTACTCCCAAACTGTCCTCCAGAAAATCCATACCAATTTAAGGTAAGGGTCCAATTCCCTGGGTAAATAGTGATGGTATATTCCTGTATATTCTTAGAAGATCTCAAATTCAAGTCCAGCCCAGGAAACTTAGCTCTGGTCTTACCCTGAATGAGTATTGTCAATTTCTAACAATTTCTTAACTATTGGAAAGTCAAAGAATAGTATCTTTGCAGCTGGGTGTGGTGGTGCCTGCCTGTTATCCCAGCATTCAGTAGGCTGATGCAGGAGGGTCACTATGAATTCAAGGCCAGTTTGGGCTACATAGTGAGACCCTGCCTCATCACAAAAAAATAGCATTTTGCTACTGAGCCAGGCGTGGGGTGCACAGCTGCAATCCCAGCACTCCGGAGGCTGAGACTACAGGTTCAAAGCCAGCCTGGTTCACATAAGCCTGGCTCAAGGTCAGATTGAATTATACTTCTATCTCAAAACTGTACTTTTATCGCAAAAAACAAAATAAAACGAAACAAAGAAAAACAGAAAACTATCTTGCGATTGCAATCAGAATGTCCCCTACTACTCATGATGCTGAATATTTTGACTGGAGAATGTATTTCTTTTGTGAACTCATGTTAATCTCTGTGGTATGTTTTGTTTTGTTTTTCATTGTTGCTGTTTTTTGGTTTTTTGACATACGTCTCGCTACATAGTTCAGACTGGCCTAGAACTTATTACGTAGCCCAGACTATCCTTAAACTCATAGCAATCCTCCTGCCTCAGCCTCCCAAGTGCTGGGGTTATAGGTGCCTGCCACCACATTCAGCTTCTGCAGGCCATTTTGACAGAGTGTTTTATCTCATGGAGAGCGCACTAGGTTTTACAGGAGGAATATGAATCTCTCACGTCACACATGACAATATTCTTCGTCTTTTGTCCTTTGCCTTTAAATCTGTGCTTAGTTTAAATGTGACATATATTTAAAACATCAGCCTTCTCCTTTACAGCCTCCTGTTATGGAGTGCTAACACATTCCCACCAGTTTGAACCAGTACGTGCACGACTGTCCGATCGGAAGGGCTTGTACCGCTGATGATATGGGAGGTACAGTCACACATGGGACAGTCACACATGTTCCACCACGGTTCAAGCCACCCAGCAGTGAGACATACTAATTACAGTCCCATGAATGTTAAAAGTCTGTTCCATCCAGAGGCACAAATATGCCCCTGTATTTTCTTTAAAATGTATATATTTTGTTTGTTTCATTCATTCTGCTTTTAGAGATGGAATCTTATTCTATAGTTTAGGTTGGCCTCAAACCTGATGATCTTCCTGCCTCAGCCTCTGAGTCCTGGGACTATAAGCATGCACCATTATTCCCAGCCTTTTAAAAGATATTTTAAGGTTTCCTTTTCTAAAGACATCTTTCTAGTCAATCAGGGATTTACACATACGAACTTATGGCAAGAGTAAAAGAGTAATTTTGGCTGAATATGGTGGCACATGAGTGTAATTCCAGTACTCTGGGAGGCTGAGGTAGGAGAATCCCAAGCTTGACCCTAGCTTGCACAATTTAGTGAGACCCTACCTCAAAGTAAAAAACAAAACGTGCTGGGGATGCAGCTCGTGCAAAGGCTCTCAGTTCAATCTTCAGCGCCATAAAAAAAAATAATTATTTAAAATGAAAAGAAAGAAATCAATTAGCTTGGCCTTACTGAATAATTCACTTGCTGTTTTATCATACGATAAATATTTAAAGACTTTGGCTTTTCTATTTGGTTAATTTAATTGTCATAGTCTTTTGTTAATTAAAATTTATTGTTTCAATAGACTAATTTCTCTTCTGTATTTCCCAATATTTTCTGGCTATCTTAGCACTTGATTATTCCATATAAATTTTTTTTTCTGAGACAGGGTGTCACTACGTAGTTCAGGCTGGCCTTGAACTCACTATGTATCCCAGGCTGGTCTTGAACTCAGAGCAATCCTCCTGCCTCAGCCTCCACAGTCCTGGGATTACAGATGTGTGCCGCACACCCAGCCAAGAACACACACTATACAATATACTGTTTCCATACATTGTGAAATAATCAAATCAGGGTAATTAGAATAGGTATCACTTCAAACATTCATCATTTCTTTGTAATTACTTTATTTGGGCTATTAAAAACAAAAGCTGTTTCTGAAAATGTGTAATGCAAACAGTCTCCTTCCCCTTCCATCAGTTCTAATCACTTTCTAGCTCTTAGTGCTGGGTTTGCTTTGTTTGTCTTGTTTTGTTTTGTTTTGTTTTGTTTTGCTTTGTTTTGTTTTGTTTTGTTTTGTCACACTGCCCAGCCCAGCCCTGAACTCTCACACCTCTGCCGACCTCAGCCTCCCCGGTAGTTGGGACTCCAGATGCACGCACCACTGTGTGTGTCCAGCTTTCCCTGGTTTGTTTTCCTTTTCTTTTAAGACAGGGTCCCACTGAGTCTCCCAGGCAACTCCTCTCTTCTTGCAGGCAGTCTCTTTTTGAGCCTCACTTACCACACCCAGAAACACGACACGGTAGACAATGACAGCAGTGAGGGCAGTTACAATTATTCCTCCACTTAACAGGAACGCGCTGGTGTTTAATCAAAGACGATGCTACCCACCGGCCTAAAGCAATTATTTCTGGGCCTCTGGTTCTGGAAGTACCTGATTCCCTTCTCCTACTTTATTAATCTTGGGGATAGATGTTTAATTTTACCAAGGTATAATTATTCTAGTCAAAACCCCAAGGACAGGCCCACCGGTCCCAGGCGCCACGTGAAGAAGGATGGCGTTAAACATACCTGCTCGCCTGCTGGCCTGAGCCCGCCAGGTTGCAGAAGAGCATGAGCACCTTGTCCTCACTGGGGAGAGGCAGAGGGAAGCGCGGGCCCTCCCGGGCCGCCAAGCGTGGGGACAGCGGCAGACCCAACCGACGCGCTGGGGAGACAAGGGCATTAAGGATCCCACAGTGGGCCAGAACCGTGGCTCTCCCAGCCCTCTGTCTGCCGAGCACCTATTCACCACCCGTGGGAGAATAACTGGTGGCATCCGGGAGAAAATACAGAGGTTCATGGCACATGTGCCATCTGTGACCTGGCAAACGAACATCGCATGCATGGTAGAGAATCTGCAGTTATGCCAGCCAGTAACTTGAAAAGAAGGTAAAGAGTTTCAGTAACTCCAAAGCAATTTGAAAAATACTCCAAAATAATTTTGGAGGGTTTGGGGTTTTGTTTGTTTGTTCGTTTGTTTTTTCTTTTTTTGAGGCAGGGTCTCACTATGCAGTTCAAGCTGGCCTTGAACTCACTTTGTAGCCCAGGCTGGCCTGGAACTCACACTGATCCTCCTGCCTCGGCCTCCTGAGTGCTGGGATTACACCACCACGCCCAGCTAATTTTGGTTTTTATGCTCTGATCAGACAGCATCCACAGTCTTAGGAGGCTGATTTAAGAAGTATATGGAGAAGGCAAAAATCTCCCATGGAGAAAGGAGGACTCCACTACTCTCCATTTCCAGTCTGAATAGCAACTGTCAGGAGAGTATCTGTCACTCATACCAGGCTGGCTACACAGTGAGCTCAAGGCCAGCCTGAACTGCATAGTGAGACCCTGTCTCAAAAAGATTAAAAAAAAAAAAAGTTACTTAAAACTTGTAAGTATGAGGTCAGGATGCAGCTCAGGGGGTACAGTGCTTGCCTAGCATACCATGAGGTCCTCTGTTGGATCCCTAGGATGGAAAAAACAAACCTAAACACAAAAATGAATTGTTATTTCTGGAATTTTCCACTAACATATTCGGACCATGAGTAATTGAAACTGTAGAAAGGGAAACCATAGATCAAGAGGGTGATGCATATTGTACCACTGGTGCAGGTCCTTTAATATTGTCTTCTAGACTGGCTGAATGGGCAAAATCTATACTGCTGACAACGAAAGGCTATTAGAAATTGACCGTGTTGCCAGGCTGTCTCAAAAAAAATTAACCATGTTAGCGAGTGTGAGGTTTAAGAAAAAAATTATCACAAAGAACCATTAACAAGAAAGTTATTTCCTAATTTCTTTGGCCATTCAAATTTTCAGAAATTTTATTTTAAGCACAGACTTTATACCACAAAAGTCCTGAAAATAAAGATCATAGCAGCATCTACACTAAACAGTGACTCCTAAAATATCCCCGGACTGGCATCACTTGGAAAGTTGTCAAATATGCAAATTCAGGACCCACCCCGCGCCTACCAAATCAGAAACTCTGGGGGTGGGATCCAGAAATTAGTCTAACAAAACTTCTTGGTAATTCTAATATTCACTATGGTTTTGAGAACCTCAGCAGTATCAACCATCAGTCAACCACCTGTACATCAAATTGCAGAGATAATAAGCCTGACAGTTCCAAGTGCTAGATGTAAATGTTTTAGGCCATCTCAAACCTACAACCCACAATATCCAAATAAAATTATGCAAGGGACCATTGTACCTGGGAGTGTCCCCTGGCTGGGAGGCGGAGGAACTTGGAAGGCATACACGTTATCTCCGTCCGCTACGGTATTCAGGTCCTCTTCATCAAAGAAAGACCGCTGGAACCCATTGGGATACAGTTCAACCAAGATCACCTGGAACGAGAAAGATCATTTTCCCTCTTAATCTCTCAGAGAGAACCTAACAGATAAGAAATCAAAAAGTGGCCAAAAGACTTAAAAGTCTTTTTCACCGGTCCCTTCTAAGTGGTTACACATTTTAAGTAATAAAATACAGAAAGTGTAACAGTTAGATGGAGCACAGACATCTCAGCTGCAACCACAAGAGAATTTATTTATTTATGAGACAGAGTCTTGCTGTGCAGTTCAGGCTGGCCTTGAACCCGCTACACAGCTCAGGCTGGCCTCGAACTCATGGTGGTCCTCCTGCCTCAGTCTCCCATATATTTGGATTACAGCATGTTCCACCATGCCCAGAAAAAAAAATGAATCTAAAGTTTTATACCCAGCTAAATTACAAAAAAGAATTAGAATTAAATAAAACCTTCTTCAGGTAAACAAAAAGTGTTTACCATTTAGAGAGCTCCATTGAGTGAACATCTAAATAGTGTTACTTTCATATTAAATGAAAAATCTTTATGAAATACAGGTTTCTGGGGATGGTTTTAAATGGAGGAGACTCCACTGGGAGTCTTGGTTAATCCAGTCTCAACCCTGATTTGCCAAGGACAAAAGATCAACATCACAACACAGGACTCACAGAATCCATGTAAGGAACATCAACCAGGAGATAGCTTGTAAAAGATACATTTCAGGATTAAAGATACAACAACAATTAGAAGTGAAACCTGAGAGTAAAATGACTTAAAAGAACATGATAAAATTTGGTAAATGTAAACATGTATTGACTATGTAAAACATAATAACCAGTAAAACTTTTACAAGTTGGAAAGGTAGGAGGTTTATAGAACAATTATAATACCGATCTACAATATCTAAGTCAAAAAAGTATAAAAAGAAAGCATACCAGGATCTTTGTGTTGTTTGATAATAACATTACACTTTGTTAATTATACATCGGGACATTTAATGAGCAGTAAAAGAAAATATGCACATCTCAAATAAGAAGACAGAATAAAGAAAAATTGCTCAACTCATTAAAAGCGGTAACAGAGTACAGGAGAATCCTCTCTCCTCTAAAAATTAGGAAATGTTGAGTAAATAAAAATCATGAAATAAGATGGCAGGAGCACACAAACATATCTGTGATAATAGATAATACAAGTGGAATAAACTGCCATTTAAAACAAAATATGGAGACACCTGAAGTTCTAGTCAAAATATTCATACAAACATCCCCCAGAGATTTCTATCTCCCTGAACAAACATGTCACACTCCTCAGGTCCCTACCAGTCCTACTATTACTCAAATTCTGTCCCTCTCAGTTATTCCTCTTTGGTTCTTTTTTACTGCTGTTTTCCCCCCAAATATGTCTGCCATTCTGCTTCTCCGCTTGTCTGTCTGTCCATCTCGCTCTCTCTCTCACACACACAAACAGCTGCCCTAGCATACTCTGGTGTGCTTTAGCGTTCAGAAAGCAACATATATATACACATATCTTCCCCTTTCTTATGACCCTCATAAGAAACCTATCAGGGGTGATGGGGTCAAAGGCCTTGCGGGGCAGGGGAGGAGCTGGGGAGAGGTTCGGTAACCATGGTGATTATACGGCTGTAGGCAGGTCTAAGATTCAACTAACTCATGAGGTCCACACTGTATTGTAAGTATGTTATACCTTAACAAAAAAAGGTAAAAAATATTGTTTTCTTCCTTAGCAAAAATCCAGTGAGGTGGTCACAGAAGTATAAAAGGTAGAAACAGAGGGACCACCAACCATTTACACGGTCCAAGGTCGGAGACCTGGAGAGTAACTGAAGCACAGTCAGAACCGAATCACTAATCAGAGCTTCCCCACTCCTGCCACCTGCTTTGTCACCACCATTGCCTTGACCCCACCACGTCATGGAAGCCCCTCCAGACATAGTGCATCCAACCCTTCGCCAAAACTCCTTAAAAAACAAAAAGGAGAAGCCACAGCCACCCACCTTCCCCCCGTCAGACCCCTCGGTCCTCTCAGCCCCTGCTCCTATTTTATCTGCTGTCCTCTCCACCGCCTGGGTTAGGTCCTCACCAGTGAAAACACAGAGCAGCAGCTCAGGCTCCAAAACCAAACCACCTCAGCTCAGACCCTGCCGCCTGCAGCTTCCTGGCTGTGAGGCTGGACAAGCCACTTCACTGGTGCCTCACTAGCAAAATGAGGACTAATTCTACTTTACCGAGTGGCTGGCGGGAAGCTGACTAGGAAAGAAATGAATATAAAGGTCAC